>JAHHUM010000935.1:0-284171 GCA_036173005.1 Crenichthys baileyi
CTTAAGATTCAAATTTTAGCCAAAAACATTGATGCTTTGGGGAGAGGTTTGATATATTAAGAACACAGTAGGCTCTCCAGTATGCACAACCGGGAGTGATAGCACCCTGACTGGTTTAAGCACGCACAAAACCTCCATACTGAGATTGTGGTGATTTCTTTTCATAATGGCAGCATATTGGTGTCGTTGATGAGGCCTAAGGAAGCATGGTGGAAGCAGTGGCAGTCTATACATCGAATTAGGCCCACGCATGTACATTGTTTTCTCTCGCAGTTATAGGATACACCTTGATCATACCCTCACTGTGTTGGCAATGCTTCAATTGGGTCCCAGCCCTAGCTTCAATGTAAGGTATTAGGTCACTCTCTCACCTTGCTTTCATCAGCAACTGCAGATGGAGAAAGGTTGCACACCTCAAAATTGTGCCGTTGCTTTTATGTGCTGATTGCTGGCAGACTGAAGGAAATTGTTTTTCAAAGCTGCAGCTTAACTGTACTGTGCACCTATCAGGCTGCTAAAGAAAAGCCCTGGCAACATACTGACTGAGGAAGAAGATACGCTAGCAGTGACTTACATGCTCATACAGCTTTAAAATATCTTTCTAGTTATCAGTCAGCTGATGTACCTGAATGTACCAATGGCAGTAACATTGTGCTAGCGTTGTGCCTCCTGATGTGGTCTAATAGAATCATAGCTGGCAGGGGCCTTGCTCACATATGGGACATGATGAGAGGGATGGACGCACACGTTTTGTGGATGAGCACAGTAGCCACAAAAATAATGGTCACTAACAGAGTAGCGGCATCACGATTGTCTCCAAACCTAAATGAGGTTTCCCAAATGCCACTGTCCAGGTACCATCTAATGGGTCATGTTGGTCCTTGCAAAGGGTAGTGCAGGAATCTCAATCCTTTGTAAAGTGGTCCGTAAAAGGTTTAAAAATGACATAAGCAAAAACAGCTCGCATAAACAAACACATTATTTTTTTAAAGGTTTTTTTGTGGCACTTGTGGCCTTTATTTCTATTTTCTTTCGAAGGTAGGCAGACATGAAATGGGTTGGAGAGAGGGGAAAGACATGTGTATGGGGGTGCCCTCTGAAGCTATGCTACGCTACGTGCCGTGCCTAACACATGACATCATCACACCCCGTTTTTTTTTTGCAAAAAGACTGAGGTAAACTGAGGAAGCATTGTTCAAACAACACTGTATGAACACTGTATGATTCTGTAGCTTGTACAGCTGACTTTGGTAGTGACAAATAAAAAAAAAATGTTTTGTTTTTATCTAGTTAGATCAGGCCTGGTCATTTTACAGCCAAGCCACCCCCTGATCTTAAGATGTCCAAAATGTCAAGATATCCAAATTTAAACATGCTTAAATTGTTAATTCTGTATGCAAATCCAAATACACAGTTTTTTTTTGTAAAATCTGTTTTTATTTGAAGCCGACAACAAATTTGTTTGTTTCATCCTTGTTTGGCTTTGGAACACTAGCATTCTTCTTTGTTGACTTCCTCCATTTACCTGCAGTAGATACCCACACCTGAGATGGACGACATGATGCTAAAGATCACAGAGAGTGTTGAAAACGGTACGATCCAAATCCAGTTTCCTAATATGCTGCTGCCCTCTTATGTATTAATTTACTGAGGTTAAAGGTAAAGTGGCTGTTTGTAGAAAATCTATTTTGGGGGGTACAGCTAAGTCCTTGGACATTTCTTTTTCTAACAGATAATATTCTACAGCAAAATCATAAAAAGTTTCAGTTTTCAGTAAAACGTTGGATTTTATTGTACAGATGCAGTGACTACTGTTACCAGCAGCCATTACAAGTCAAATTTTTAGCTTATTATCAAACATATTTTTATAATACATTAGTTCAGCTACCAATCATAGTTCAACTCCATGGAAATTTTTAGCCCCCCCAGTCTAAACTTTCAGCTCTCTTAAGTTCATGATGCCGAGGATCAGTCAGGTTGAATTCAGCATTGATTTCTTCTCATTGTGCTGCATGATTAAGCTTTGAAGAGAATGCCTCGCATTTGTCTAAAACATTTTAGTATGCAGGATTTCATGGTTGACCTAATGCAGGGTCCACAGGTCCTTTTCCTGCAAGCGAATCATCAGCCATCCACCACTGTGCTTGACAGTTGGTATGAGGTGTTGATAATAAAATGTTGCATTTGGATTTTGCAAGAGCTGATGGGACGCATTATGACCAAACATCTGACACTGCTCTAGAAGTGTTGTGGTGTGTTCAGGTGCAGCTTTGTCAGTTCGTACTTAATGTTTAACACAATAGATGTGTGTTCGTGGAGTAAATTGACACGATTGGCTTCATCTAAAGTTGTGATTACATAATTTTAGGACATGGTAAGGTTGGCCAAACTTGGATACATTCTCAAATGTAAAAGCTTTTAGGCTGAAAGTAGCAAACCCCCTGTTAGGAGTACCAGTTTTATCCTATCATTATTCATTTTTGGACCCAGCACCAACATCCACGCAGCTGCTTCCTTTTTCTTGAATGTAGCTTTGAAGGAGGAGGGGGACAAATTTACTCTGAAGAGCAACTTAGCCTTCAAAGCAAATCAAAGAATTCGAGTTGGCTTTAAAGGCCAGATTAGAAAAATTTACTATAAATCTTTTCCTTTACTTTAACAGAAAAAAGACATGTCATCATTTGCAACAAAGTAGTCTTGTTTTACAAGTTGTTTTACAAATCCAGATTTCTCAAATGTTAAGTAAAATAGTTTGTGTCATATTTTTTATGTGCTTTTTCACCCAACAAAGTGAAACACCTGACTAAACATCTTTCAAGACAAATATTTCATACTTTTTTGCCCAAGTCTGTTTTTCTTAACTGTTAGCTCTATTATATTCTTTTTGGTCACCAACAACAGGAGGTGTCTCATCTGGTTACATAAAGGATTCTTTTATAAAACTGCAGATGGGAAAATGAAGCAGATCTTTTTCTTTGATATATGACCCCTACAAACACGGACAGAACAGGCATGATGTTTATTTGAGCTGGGCTCTCATTTGAAGTAGAACAGGATAAAACAATGTTTGCATCAGTGCAGGGAAACATGTTTTAATGACATTTTTATGATTGTTTCTTAAGAACCACCCACTTCCTTTTTTAAAGACCATATCACTCACTGCCAGACTGATGAACCCCTTTTAGAACAGGTGTTTTGCCCCAGCAGACTATAGATCCATCTGCAATCATGTAAATTGTTTATTTTAGTCACGCTATCATGCCATATAGTGAAATATATTAGGTTTACAGTTGTAACATGTATATTTTCTTAAATTAAAAAAAGCAAAGCATTAGGATATGAAGTTTTCATTTCATGAAAGTTTTGCGTAGACCTAATTTGCATTATTAACCACAGGACTAACTGGGGCGGATGTTTTTCTGTAAATCTAGTCTATATGGTAAGTTATGTAAGTTTTTCCTTGGCCTATTATTAGCTGTGGCTATTTAAACTTTTTTATAGTAATGTTAAAAATAAAAATAGCAAAAATATCAACCAAACAAAAAAATAAAGAAGTTTGTATACAAAAATCAACCTCATTGTTATGTGACTGAGTTGTTCTGTGTTGATGACGTTTATGAAGACTTTATTGACTCACCTGTGTTAACTGATTACTGAGCATTATGTTCCAAAACAGGTCTTGCAAGCAGAAGCTTCAGTGTCATACTCTCAAAAATTTGCTTGTGAAAGGTCAGCGATAAACCTGCAGATCAGCAGATTGTCGTCAGTCAAGTGAATCACTCACTACGTAAAACAACATTAAGGTTTGGTGATCAGATACAGAATTTGGATAGATCTTTGTTTAACTTTCAAGTTGTCCATAAAATCTTGACAGTTTTGTAACGTAGACTGAAGAGATGCCTTGAGTTGTGAATCTTTTGTTGTGGTACCTATAAGAGATTGTGTTTGTTTGTTTTCTTTTAGATTATGGAGATTAAGCACAGCAGTCTTTTGAATCGTAGTGGGTTATTCTGAAGGAAATAGAACCATGGGTTTTAATGGAACAGAAGAAGGGGATAAGGCATCTATCTCTCAGAGCTAAAGATGTTGAATTTTTAATTTGTTCCTTTATTGCACGCACTGTGCATTTATTTATTTATCTTACTTTATTCATATATCTTACTCCTCACAGCCCAGGTTATTGTTAATGAGAACTAGCTCTCAATCATCCTAATGGGTTCAATAAAGGTTAAATAAAATAAAAATAAAAAAACTATATTGTTTCTGTTTTCTGTCTCCACATAACTGCTGTGATATTGATATTTTAATATCAATTTGCACTTGAAAGTGTTGCAATATTGCAGTTAAACAGATTTCTCCAATCTTATCTTCAAAGCTTAAGGAGGTTTAGTATCTGCGGTAGAGAAAGTGCAATGTGTGAACAGAGGAGAACTGCTTCAAATAACTGTCTGTGCAACAACAAGTCTAATTTAACATCTGTGTGCATTTATGGTGCCTTTATTAGTGTTACTAACTCTTGGCATTTTAGTTATTTTAGCATTAGCTTGACTCCTATTTACCAGATAATTCATATTGAGTCCTTCAGCTCAGATAGAAAACAACTGAGGGTTTCTCGCTGTTTAAATGCGCTCCCAACAAACACAGTAAAGGTGTCTAAGCTGTAAAGTTTCTAATGTTGCAGGGTAAAGTACTTCTTTTTCTTTGATATATGACCCCTACAAAGGGCTCTGGGATTAAATTTATGGGTAGGCTTTTGAAATGTGAGGTCCTTTTTAAGATTTGCTGAGATGTGCAGATGCATTGAAATCTCTAGACACAGCTGTTGTTTCATGGCAACATGTGATGAGGAGAGGAAGTACAAAAAAAAACAAAAAAAAGAAAAACAACTGAAGAAATATATTATCCAGTAGCATCTTTTGAGAACATTATTTAAGACAAAATAAACATGCAGAGAGGGAATTTGGAATTTATTTAAAACAGGAGATAATTTAATATATATGTATATAAGAACCTACAAGAATATAGTTATAGTTATATATTGTATGTATTTGGCACTTTAATAGGCAATAGCATTAGTTGTAAATTTGATTTGCATACTCAAAGGAACAAATCATGCTATTATATTACATTTAAATGAAATAGTTGTGCATAAATCAGGCTGAACATCAACATTATCATCATAGGATATATTTATTGAAATGTATGAATTAAATTCAGGTTGGACACCCACGGCAAGGCTTTTTTCTTTCTCTGTCACACAGAAACAGGCTTCATGTCTAGTAAGTTCTGCCCACAAAATAATACATCCATCCGTTAAGTGCGTGGGATGGCTTTTTAGGCGCTGACTTATCTGTTAAACAATACACAAACACAAGTAAATTATGGGTGTGAATTTGAGACCTAAAACAACTAGAAAAAAAAACCCAGAAAATGCAAAGAACCAAAATGTAATGTAAAGACTACAAAACAAGTGTGTGTGTGTGTTTGTGTGTGTGTGTAGGTGTTAGTTTTCTGAATGTTGAGTGAAAGTTCTGTGACCTTCTGCATTGTTGATCAAATAGTTTCAGTCTTTGCTAATGCATTGCACGTTGTCTCCAACCTAATTTTACTATAAATTTAATAGGTAAATCCTAAATGTAAGTCTGTTTTGTACTAAGGGGGAAAAACACATCCTAGCTTGTTTTCATTTTGCTTTAGCAGAACGAGTTAAAAGAACGTTTTGTTTTTCTTTTTTGTCCGACCACATATTGTATAAAAAAATTGTTGCTTTAGAATAATCACTTTTCAAGCATTATGAAACAAGGTGTAGTCATCCAGAGGCTTTCAGTGGTTAACACGTGAGATGTTATCGATCCCAGAGATGAGGGCATCTTGGTATTTGTTAAGTAATAAAGACACAGAGTCAAATTATTTAAGGTAAGGAGGGACACTTTAGCAAGGTTCTAAGACATCTGGAAACCTTGGGCATCTGGTATTTTCTGTGTTCTTCCTCATAAACATTCCATCATTCATACCTTTATGAGACAGCTGA
This sequence comes from Crenichthys baileyi, assembly GCA_036173005.1. Classification (NCBI taxonomy): domain Eukaryota; kingdom Metazoa; phylum Chordata; class Actinopteri; order Cyprinodontiformes; family Goodeidae; genus Crenichthys; species Crenichthys baileyi. The sequence goes on from JAHHUM010000935.1 coordinate 6,032, forward strand.
AACGAGTGCGATATCATACGGCAGCCAGCTATATGATGACGTGAAAGAAACATTTTGGCTGACACATTATTTCTCTCTTTTCCAGAAATGCTTTCACAGCAGAATATGCTGAGATTGGTCAAATTTTAGATTTCACCAATCATATCAGGCCCCATTTGTAGAAAAAATGCCAAGAGAACGATGATAAACAGAACATGTCTAATTGTGTAATCTAAAATTAGATTTAACCCCTGAATTTAAATATTACTATTTTACGTGTGTGCTTGTTTACTTCAAAACCCTAAGAATACTTTTGATATTTTTGGAACAAACTTGAATCTAAGTGACTTCAGGAAGTTATTTTGGACAAATGATGCTTCCAGGTCTACCTTGTTGTTCAGATGATTGTCACAGAGGGGAATTCTTTTCTCATTTCTTCTCTCAGGGCAGAGACACGATGAGGAGGCAGTTTCACCGCAGGAGTTGAAGGCAGGTTTCCACTGCATTCACCCATCCCGATGAGCATTGGGGAAACCACCTCCGATGAGCTTATCTGGTAGGAGTTTTTATCTCTGAATTACTGTACTTGCAATATGATCAGTGTCTTGATACCACATGGGTTTGTAGATAATCTTAAAATGTTCCCATTATTTTTGTTTGTTGGCTTGTGTGTATTTCTATTTTAAACAAAGTCATGACACTCCTGAGGTTATTTCTCCAGTTTTTGTTATTCAAATCATTTGTAATATGCATCATACCGGAAAACCAAAGGTTTATCATTTAGAACCTTTACAAAGTCTGTTGTTTTTAATGGGACAACACTGATACAGAATGTTGTTCTTCCGATGTTAACCAAGACACCAAATCTTAAGGCTCACATACTTTTTTTGACCTTTTTAATTTTGATCAGGCTTGAAACCAGTAGTCAATTAAAGTTATATTCATTTCTATGCCCACAATGGAGAACTGTGGTGCGATGAAAAATATTTTGACCCAAATATAGTAAAAATTTTCATGTAAAAACTATTATGCTAAAAGCAAGTGTTATACATGGCCAAGAGGTCCAAGTAGTGGACTCTTGCAAAATTCGGGGACTATCTACTCAAATTTGATATAAACACTAAGTCTGTACACAATTGTGGACAACAAAGGATCTACTTGCTGCTGAGACTAAACTCATGCCATGTCTGTGGCTCGGATCTCTTCCGTATCTGTCCCGGGTCCAGGGGGGCTGGTCTGTGGCTCCTCACACTCACTATTGCATATTTTTGTGGAGAAATCTTGTATACAAAAGTCCGCTCACACTCAGATCCACAGGTGTTTAGGTTCAGGTGTTAACAGATAAACAAATGTTCTGTATTGAGCCACATTTACCATTAAATACATCTTGCATTCATAAGTGCCGTGAACTTTTTAGTAAAAAAGCTGTTAATATGAACGTTTCTGCAGGTGAAGAAGCAAGCAGGCTGTTATCTTGTATTCTCTTCATCCTTCTTTCGTTCCTCCATTCTTTTCTCCTTCTCTCCCCTTTTCTTTTTTACCCCACCTTTCTCTCTTTTGTGCCTCTTATTTTTTTCCTTTTCATTTCTGTCTCCATGTCTGTAACGATTGAAATAATCCCAAAGCAGTTTCTAATAAAGTTTCTTTTTATACATATCAAGCAGTAATGCTCCACATGTTAAAGTAAATCTGTTGGGCTTTTTCTTGGCACTCCGACAACAATTCTGAGCGCTACTCTGCCGGACAGGACACTGTAAAAAAAAAAAAAAAAAGCTAAAGGCTTCATTAGTACCAGGAACATATCCTTTAGGAGCAGTCTGACTGTATGCGTTCTGTAGGGGGGACGTTACTGCACACTCTCGAAGTTTTCAAATGCTGTCATCCCTTAAGCCATCAGGCTACTAAATGATCTTTGTTCTTGTTGAGCCTTCACACGAAGTCCATTGTGGCCTGCCCAAATCTTGCTGCTTTGTGTGTATTGTTCTGTATATTTTTTGTAGGCCATAAAAATGTATTTTTAGATCTGGATCTGTAAACTGTAAACTGTAAACTGAATTGTGTCTAAAAGGATAAATTAACTTTTCTGATTCTGTAAGAAGGTGAAGAAAAAAATGAGCTCACAGTAGCTGAGAACACATTATAAAGTTGCCGAACTGGGTTGGCATTACGTGTGGAATACCAAACTTGGGCATCAGTGCATAACACAATGGCCACTAAAGAAGTTGTTGTATCAAAATCTTCAGAACCAGGATGAGATCATATGACAACGCTTTATATGGCAATTAATCCATTGAGGATGAGAAAGTCAGAAGAAATATTTTTAAGAAAAAGTACCTTGGAGATCTAACAGACTATCACCGTACCAATGGATTTAAAAGGACTCTGTGCTAAGCTCAGTGTGCTTCAGCAATGAATGACAAAACTGTATTAAAAAAAACTTTTAAAGCTCTATGACATTCCTATTAGATGCTTTCATGCATTCCCCTCAGTCTTTCAGCTAATTTATCACTAGGATTGGCTACTCTATATAAGCAAGCTGTGGAATGGTTGTGTAAGTCTCACTTTTCTCTACATAATCCGTTTGTGTTTTATTTCAGAGGTTCTTAACCACTCTTTATTTCTGTAGGTGTCAAAACGTTTTCCTGGGGACATTGCTATACCACTCAAACTCTGTAAGTCTATATCTAGTTAGTTTTGTTGTGACATTTAGATTTTTGGCCCTAAAAAGCGTCTTTAAGCTAACGCTACCATGCGTAGCTTTAGCTTAAAGAAGCTTCAAGGGTGGTTAGCTGGTAGGTCAAAATACTGATATACAATCAAAGTGCTGTTGCAGTCAAAACACTCCTCGGGCACATAATTAGTCACTGCTGTTATTGCTTGTTATTTGGCAAACATGCAGAGAGACTATTTGGAGGGAACAGTTATTGGTTTGATCCAAAAACCCTATCCACAGGCAAAACGTTTTTTTCTACTGACAGAGGACACATAAAAAGTAAAAATGAATAGCAAAACCCAAAGTCTTCTCTATGTTCTGGCTTCTGAGACACTGAGATATTTGCTTTAGCAGGGGCATGAGTTGTGGCATGTCTTTAAGCCAGGATTTTTAATCTTTTTATAACTTTCAGGCAAAAAGTATTTCCAACAGGGCACTTTTTTGTTGGGTAAAGAGAAAATCCTTCCTCTAGACATGTTTTTTCACAAAGCTAACCTGCTTTTCCTGCATAGAAAGATCTTTGGGGAAAGACTCCACCTGTTTTCTGTGTTTCCAATAAATAGCCACAAATCCATTTAACATTTAACCATTAGAAAGGGGCTTCTTTTCCAGAAACATCTCTTTTTCTATTTACAGCAATAAACAGTCCCAGATTATGGTTCCAGAGGGCACATCATCACCCATATTTGGTAATGCATTTCTGCTTTAGAGAGGCTAGTCCACAAAAGCTCTTTTTTGTGTCAGACAAATTATTAAATCACTTTTCTGCATTTAAAAACAGGCAGACTGGGGAAACGCTGTAATGTATTTGTTTTATAGTTTTAAAATATATGATATTTGTCCTATTAACTAGTGGTGTCCTATTCCAGTCCTCCAAAGTTGATGTTGTTGCACACTCCAGCAATATGAGTCATTGACACGTACATTAGTTGTATTAGTTGTATTTGCTTTGCATTTTATCTCGGAATACAGAAAACAGGCGCATAAGTCTGAAGTCCTTTACACTGCTGGCTGCGATGGTCTACTAAACAAGACATACACTCATACTTAGGACCCAGAGCTGCTCTCAGTGCCTGTTTGAGCTGACTTTTTTCTGATAATAATTCCCCTTCTGCCTGGATACTAAAGTTATCAACATGGATTTCAATACACGGTTTGAAATGACCAAGAACATAGCCCTTGTTATTACAAGAAAAAGCATGGGGGGTTGGGGTCATATGTCCCCAAGTCCCATATAACTGGTCCCCCACAATATATGTGTTCCCACTCCAACACTGCAGGTTTATGTGATAAAATTACCTTCTTAGCATTTCATCAAACATGATAGAGAACTGGTAATGATCCATTCCTTTGATTTTGATGTGTGAAACAGGAACACATTGCCTTAAAGTCTTTATGTGCTGTAATTATTGGCAAAGTCTTGCATACAATAAAAGTAAATATCACAATACAGAGTTTTACATACTTGTTTTCTGTTACCTGGTAATTCTACTCTACTTTTCAGTAATTTTGTGAGTCACAAATCAGCATTCATCACATTTTATGAATTTCTGATTTAGCAATCCAGCAAACTGAATGTTGAAATCCCAGAAAACGTTAGCAGAAGCTATGACGTTATTCAGAACTCTAAACTTCTATCACTCTGCTCTGGTAGTTGTTGTTTACGTCAGCTGATTTGCTGGACAGACAGCAAGGGGAGCTGTAGCAGCTCTAAGTAATTAGTTGAACTGGAGTTTGTCTATACATCAAAGTCCAAAATATCAATATATGTCATTGCGTCAGACAAAATAAAAAAAGCCATCGTCACCACTTGAGCTTTTACTTCACTGCATAGACACCATAGACATGGTGGCGACAGAAACAAAACCAACAGACAAAATGATAGGCTGCTAATAAAACCAGATCAACAGTAGGTCTCAAAAAGGAGCAAAGGTTAAAATTATAGATCACATGAACCACATAAACCTGTTTGGACCCATGTAAGCTGATTTAGGAGTTAGAGAATGCTTACAGCTTAATTAATATACATTTCTTGCAATTATCTAGTTGATAACTTGTGATAAAAGCAACATGTATTTTTTAACACTTCCAAGAATGTCAGGCAGTATTTTAAATATGACATTTTAATTTCTTGCCTTTGTATGCTGTTAAGCTGAGAAGGGTATCTGTGTAAGGCCAAATTTAAATTCATTGCTGTCAAAATGAAAATGACCAAGTTGTTCTGAAAATGTTATGTATGGAATAATTGTTAAATTTGGAAAAAAGGAACATTTAGCAGAATCCCACCTGACCACCCACATCATATTTCATATATTAAAAATGTACAATACATTTTGATCGGGGCTGCACGGTGGCGCAGTTGTTGCAGCAAGAAGTTCCTGGGTTTGACTCCCAGCCGGGGGTCTTTCTGCATGGAGTTTTCATGTTTTCCCCGTGCATGCGTGGGTTCTCACCGGGTACTCCAGCTTCCTCCCACAGTCCAAAGACATGCCTGTTAGGTTAATTGGTCTCTCTAAATTGCACTTAGTTCATGGTTGTTTGTGTTTTGCCCTGCGATGGACTGGCGACCTGTACAGGGTCGCCTCTTGCCCATAGACTGCTGGAGATAGGCACCAGCTTCCCCACGACCTACTATGGAAGAAGCGGTATAGAAAATGACTGACTGACTGTTTGATCAGTTTTGCAACATCTGTTTAATGCTCTATATACAGAGCATATCACATTTTGAGACATTACATCCACAACCTTCAATATATTTCATTGGGATCTTTTGCGATAGACCAACGCAAAGCAATCATTTGTGGAATGCAGTGATCTGAAAAGTGTGATGTGCATTTGTATTGGGACTTCTAATACCGATGCCCCTAAATGAAATCCAGTATAACCAGTTGCCTCCCGAATTCAACTAAATAGAGTTCTCCTGTAGAGTAATTTAATCTCAGTATAAATGCAGCTGTTCTGTGAAGTGTTCAAGGCATTGCTAAAGAAAATCAGTGAACAAACAGCATCATGAAGACCATTTAACAAAGGTTGTGGATAAATATAAAGCAGAGTTAGGTTGTAAAAACTATCTCAAGCTCAAGTTTTGACCTCCTCACATATATTGCTCAAGCTATTGTCTGCAACTGCAGCACTACCAAGACATAGCCTCCTAAACTGACAAGCTGGACAAAGAGAGGATTAGTCTGAGAAGCAGCCAAGAGGGCCCATGGTAGCTCTGGAGGAGCTGCATAGATCCACAACACAGGTTGGACAATCTGATGACTGTACAATTACAGCATTAGTCATGCACCCCACAAATCTGGCCTTTACCGAATTCTACACATTCATTCCCAGCATAAAGATCTGCTGTGCAGGCATTTCTCTGGTCATTTTTGTTAACAGTGTTTGCAGCCCTGGCCCTTCATCTGTTGGTGCGCATGTAAGGCCATCCCCTTTTATAGAAGAGAGGCAAAGGAAATGCTATTGTTGACTAAAAATCACTAGTTACATAGGGGATTATGTAGGGGACACAGCATATTAGTAAAGAAGGTGCTCTGGAGACCAAAACTGAACTTTTTGGTGTCCTATTATGTGAGGGAAAACCCTAACACTGAATACAACATCCCCACAGTGAAACATAGCAGTGGCAGCATCATGTTGCTAGAATGGTTTTCTTTAGCAGAGACAGGAGCTGTTAAAAGATTGTAGGAAGATAGACGGGGCTAAATACTGGGCATTCCTGGAGAAAAACCTGTTGGAGGCTACAAAAGATAGAGACTGAGGTACAGGCTCACCTTCCAACAGCAGAATGGCCCTAGGCATATGTCCAAAGCTGCAAAGGGATGTTTTACATGAAATATTCATGTGTTAGAATGTCCCAGTCAAAGTCCAGGGTTTAATCCAGTTGAGAATCTGTGGTAAGACCTGAAAGTTGATGAACGCAGATGCTTCTAATCTGACTGAGGTTATGAGGTCATTCAGTCTCTAGTCAATCAAAGCTAATACAGACATACCATTTGTTTTCAGATTACATGCTGGTAATACAGAGTCAAAAACCCTGTTTTCACATGAAGAACCAAACTGATCAGCATTACATCTGGAGGCAATTTCTTTCATGTTCTTGATCTGTAGTGACTGAACCAACAGTCATTTAGCTCCGGGCATTACTGGACTTCGGCTGTTACTCTCTCCCCACCTTTTTCAGATCCTTTCAATTTGAAACACTGCTGCAAAATAGGTCAAAGAAAGGGAAATGCTGAAAAAAATTTGAGGAAAAGCTGTTAGAAGCACAATATAAAACCAGGAGGCAAATAGAACGTTTTCCTGAAAAAGGTAGTGCCAAGGGGGATTGCTGAGCATAGCACTGTAAAGTATCCACGTGTCGCCAGCTGTTACTACTGTTATTCTAAAAAGTAGAGGCAGCTGTTAAGACTCGTGTCGTGCTGGTCCGGTTTGGCCTGCAAGGAGTATTCAAGATGGTCTTTACCAAAATAATACAGACTGCTGACACCAGTCTCAATGCCTTGGCCAGTTTTTTTTAAGCCAGAGCATTTTAGACTAAATTAAATGCAGACCCAGGATGCAACTGAATCAAGTTAAATTATTCTCTTCAGTGTATGTGCGTGAGAGTGTGTTTAGCTCAACAGTTCTGGGTAATCTTCAAATATGCGTGCGCACACACACACACACACACACACACACACACACACACACACACACACACACACACACACACATTAGTTTCCATCCTCTCAGAAAACATTTAAATAATTTTCATTTGATCCTTGGAAAATGTTCCTAACTACAACCCGTGACTTTCTTCATTTCAGCTTTTTTCTCTCAATTTAAATTACTCAAGTTTTTGGTGCTTGCATTTTGTCCCCATTGGAGGCCGGTTTCCTCATGATTTAACTTTGTAAACATACTCATATCCCCACAAAATGAGCAATAAAAAGTACACACAAACCAGGCACAAAGGCTGCATATGTTAATTTTCCCTCTGAAAGAAGTGCCTCTGTTCCTTCCCTTGTTTTGACAGCTGTGTGGGCATGTGTGTGAGGGTGTGTGTGCATTTGCAGGAAAAGATCCCAATTACTGTTAAATGTCCCAGCTCCTTGGCTCTGGTCTTTGTCTGCGTGATATTATCTACACCTCCCTTTCTCGCTTTGTGAAAAAAGAAAGACCTGATTAACCACCCTACCATACGCCATACACCAACCAACCCCCTACCTTCAGACCCCCTGCCTGCACTAAGGATCTCAGAGGAAGATGTAAATAGGCTCTTTTAGCACCTGATGATGTCTCCTCATCATACCTGAGAGCCTGTGTTGACCAACTGGCACCCATCTTCACTGAGATCTTCAACAAGTCACTGGAACTGTGTGAGGTTCCCTCCTTCTTCAAATGCTCCACCATCATCCCAGTACCCAAGAAACCCACCATCACAGGATTAAATGACTACAGGCCTGTCGCCCTGACGTCGGTGATCATGAAATCTTTTGAGCGACTGATGCTAAAGCACCTGAACGACATCACAGGCCCCCTGCTGTACCCCCTGTAAGTTGCCTAACAGGCAAACAGATCGGCAGATGATGCAGTCAACCAGGAACTACACTTCCTGCAACACATCCTGCAACACCTTGACCACCCAGGGATGTACGCCAGGATGCTGTTTGTGGACTTCAGCTCAGCCTTCAACACTATCAACCCAGACACCCTCCTCAAGAAGCTCACCCAGCTCAAAGCCTTGGCCTTCACCTGTCATTGGATCTTTAGCTTCCTGAAGGACTGGCAGCAGCAGGTGAGGCTGGGGAGCAGCTTCACCTGCTGCTGCTGCTGCTGCTTGTGCGGGAGAAGCATCTTTTCCCACACAAGAACCATCAGTACCAGCACCCCCCAGGGGTGTGTTCTCTCCCCACTCCTCCCTCTACACAAATGATGGCACCTCAGCAGACCCGTCTGTGAAACTCCTGATGTTAGCAGAAGTCACCACTGTTAATGGACTGATCCAGGACAGAGAGGAGTCTGCATACAGACAGGAGGTGGATTGACTGATACACTGCTGTGGTCAGAACCACCTGGAACTTAACCAACTCAAGACTGTGGAGTTGATGGTGGACTTTCGTAGAACACTCGTAGACCCTCTATCCAGAACTTATGCAGGTCATCGGTATTTCCCATTTTGAGTTCATAATATTTTTTCAACTATACCCTGCAAGAGTTTTACAAATCTTTGAGATTGTTGAGATTGTGTGGAAATCTCTTGTCCATAGAGACAGTGTTAGTTTTCTTCAAAATCTGAGTTCTGAAGAAAAGTAACCCCAGAGCATGTTGCTGCCACCACCTAATTTTCATTAAATAAGTTCTACCATAAGGTCTGAGGAGATTTTCCTTTGGTTGGATTTTTCTTAAAAGGTTTCTGTTTTGCAACCGTACACTTTAGCCTTGACACATAGACAAAACAGGAAAGCAGGAATTGAATCAAATTGTGCGTAACAAAGTATTACTTTAAGGATGTGCAAACTCATGCAACCAGATTGGTGCACCCTTAGGGGGGGCGGCCATTGAGGTTCAGCATCACTGCTCCTGGTGATACTTCTGTTGTATGCCAAGGTTTATGCTGTTGGCTCTTTGGGAATCATCTTTCTGGTACTGAAATACCATGTGCAGTCCTGTGAGATCTTTTCAATAGGACCATTTTAAAAAATACTTAAAGTTTGGTTCCTTTAAAGCAAAATATAAAACATGATGGACAGCTGATATTTATTTTTTTCTTTATTTGATCACAGTCAGTTTGAAGTGATTTGTGTTTTTGCCTGCTTCATTCCAGAGAACATCTGAGCTCCAAAATCTCAAGTAGCATAGAAGCACATTTCTGCAGCCTATGGACACAAAACTAAATCCTACTAGTTTCTAAAGCGTCACTGCATATCTTCACATTCCAATAACAACAGCTGGAATAAAATGAGGACTTGCAATTAATTATTTGGCCAAATGTTGTGAAGCCTCAAAAGATAAGTAAGATTTTTGAAAACACGTGTGAAAAAAGTAATTCGTTTGATTAATTGTTACTGAAAAAAGTAGCATTGTTAGTAACGCCTTTTATTTTAACGCCGTTATTCCCATCACTGAGAAATAGCTGGAGGAACCTTCACAACATGTAAAAAATGTAGCAGTGTGGAAAAATGGGTTGTCAGGATGATGATGTAGCTGCTGCACTTGTTCTTTATTATCACCTTCGATCCTCACTCAATTTATACGTTGTGTGAAGTGCACCTAAACCTAATGCTGATTCAGGTTTTTTTGCCTTATCTAAAGTGACAACAAGATAAACCATCGGCTCATCCATCAATCTGATTTCATTCATTTTCCTTTTAATGGCCTTACTTATTATTCACATAGCCTCTGATCTTTGACCAGTATGCAATCTGTATGTACAGTCACCCACTGCACGAATTTCTCATAGGAACTTCCGCTGCAGGAATATTCTACTTTTGTTAATTGAAGCACACTATTTAAGTGGTTGCGCTTGTAAGGATTGTTCATGAAAGCTGCTCCACACAACTTCATGAAGTTCATGGAGTACTCATATGAGTTAAATAAATGGTGCTGAAAATTGGAGAGTTTTCGCTTAACGTGTGGCTACGTTTGACCCATGCAGCATTAGTTTTGGAGTTGTTGTCATTTATTTTGAAAAATGCTTTTATGTTTCAAGAGATATATAGCTTATTACTTGTCTTATTACTTCAATTGAAGCCCTCACAATCAGAGCATGATGTGGGGGCTCATTGCTCAATGCTAGTAGGGACTGCTTATCCAAATTTATCTTACTCTTTCATTCCTCCCATCAGCCTAGATCACTTCAACCAGCATTTCTCTTTTGGCATGCATTTCTGTGCAAGTGGGCTCATTTCCTCCAAACCATTTTTGTTTTCTTCAGTTAGTCTTTTGGCAATTTCTTTGTTTGAAGGACCAGTTAGGTCACTGTTTTTAGCTGTAGTTAAGGCCAGTTAAAGTATAAAGAATAACAATGAAGAAATAATAAAATATCAAACAAGGAAACAGACCATGCCTATCTTAGCTGAATAAACAAAATGTACATAGTTGTATTTTACTCATTTATTAAGTGATTGTTTCCTTTGAACAATGACATTACTTTTATGTTTCAAATTGCTGAAACGAAAGAAAAATGCACCTAGCAAGAGAACTGTACTTGGTGAACAAAAGTGCAAAAAGGCATTACCTTCACAATTTAGAAACTGTACCTCAATGGCTCACAGCACTGGTCCTCAGGGACCCCTCCCCTGCAAGGTTTAGATGTGTGTCTGCTCCGACACCTGATTCAAATTCTGACATGACCTCCTATACAGGCACCAAGAATGGAGGGTCAAACTGGACAAAATTAATACAATAAAATCATCATTAAATAAATAAATGTTGTGAATGTCCCATAAGTAAAGTAAATGTAACATGAAAGAAATGTAACATTAAATGTGCCATTAAATTAAAGGTACCATTTATTTATTTAATACATCATTAGAAACAATAAATGTACCATTATATCATGAAATGGACTATTATGCAATTAAATGTGCCACTGAATAATTAAGTATAATTTTAAAGACGACATGACGTAATTAGTGGTACACCTAATATTTAATGATTTATTAAAATAAATTGTACATTTAATGGTACATTAAATTTTTTTCTATTTCACAACGTATTTATTTAATATCTTCCCCTGATGAAGCTTTTCTACGGAGCCCGCGAGGGGACATGGGGGAATTTTTTTTCTTTTGCGTCCCCACGCAATACTTTTGCGTTCGCTCGCAATACTTTTTGCGTTACCACGCAATACTTTTTGCGTTCTCACGCAATACTTTTTGCGTTTTCACGCAATACTTTGTGGGATGTTTCCAAACCAGATAACTGCAAAAGTGGAACAAAAACTACACCCGTTTTTGAGATTTATTGAGTTTTATTTTGAAATCGGCCTTAAATAAAATGATCTTCAATCAGACTTAAAGACAGTTACTCTGGACAATAATACTGCACGAAACCACATCTGTGACACTTTATTTGCTTATTGCTGCTACATGATGTGTACTTTTTTTTGCATGCCATTAGTGCTTTTGTTTTTATCTGGATTTGAACGGTTCTTCTTATCCTAAGCATTTAATCGCATTGTTGACTACATCTTATCCTGCATATGACTAATAAACCATATCAATGCCATATCAGTGCTGTTTGTTTTGTAAGCAGTTTGTCAAATGTGCTGCTGTTCCAAAATGCACAGCTTTCTCAAGGCGATTTACAACTTTTGTGAGCAAACGCAAAAGTATTGCGTGGGGATGCGAAAGAAAAATAAATTCCCCCCATGTCCCCTCGCGACCTCCGTACCGTTCCCCTCTACTGTAAAAAAGGCTCTTAAATCTTTGGTGCACATGCGAGCAATTTTGTTGGTCAGATGAGACTTGACACGTGATGGTACATTTTGTTTGACGAATGAAGAGATGCAGGACTGATTCAATCCAGAATTTGCCTTAGTCACTGGTGTACTTGATTACGACTAAACACGTTTTACAAGCAGCATACTGCGTGTTAACACCGCTGCATTCAACTCTCCTGAAGTTCGGTAATATTTGTGACTTTCCTGTCAGCTCTATGAGTTTAATAGATAAGTCCTTATTTCTGACTTTACGTTGCAAATCCAATTTTACCACGTCTAGTTCTCCACCTGCGTTTGCTCCCTCCATTCTGAACGCAGATGGAAAACGTCGAGCAGAAGCACTGTTGGCTTGTGGGTCGTGTAGTTCGTTTGACTCGCATTATAGTATATGCTTCTTGGAAAAAAACTACACAATGGCGGCGTCGAGCCAAGTTTTTTTTTCTTAAAGTTTATAACAAAGTCTCAGTTTTACATTTCCAAAGACAATTGATCCTAGTTTATTTTCCCTCCTATTGGTTAGCTCCCGCTCCCGTCTGCTCCCGTTCATTTTTTATCCTGTACCGTCCCAAGCACGTGATCTTTACTAATGCTGTCTCCCGTCCCGTGGGATTCCCATGGGAATCCCGTGACCCTTGGGATTCCCGAAAAAATGTCAGCCTCTAGTATACATGTCATCTCTAAGTGGCAACATAATACTTTTTTGACAAGACTGAAAGACATGTAGGAGTTTGGTTTAGCTGGGGATCAAATTATGTATGCTACAGTAACAGGTGCAATGAAAGGTAATTTTAGAGCATTATTTAAACCTGAGTATCTTCATTATTCCACTGAATTACAAGGGAAAGGCAATAATGAAATAATAGAGTGATGGAGCTATAAGGGACCCTATGGAGATTAAAGAACCTCACAGAAGTACATCTTTCAGTGCAACATTTCAGCTTTTCTGGGTGGCCAACAAAAGCCATCACCCTATAAACAGCTAACAATAGTCAGTGGGATATTTTAGCCAATGAGAAGTGAAATCCCATGAAAGAAAAACTGACCAGCTGACCAGACTTCCAAACAGAAATGGCAAACAGAGGTAGCCACGAAACATTACCTTATAAAACTGTCTCAACAGTAGCTTTGACAACATTATTCCAACAGGGATTTAATTTTGTGACAGTGATGAGTAAATAATTCAGATTATTGGATACTTTATACAGAAAACAATTAGGCACTCCTGAGTGAAAACCTTTCAAATAGTGCTCAGAATCTCAGACTGTAAATCCCTTTATTTCTAAATGACACATGTGGGAAGAAAACACCTTAAATGACTCAACCAAATTATAAGCTGAGAACAGTCATGCTTTCCCCATCCAGCCAGTACTGAGCTTTAAAGATCTTAGCCAATAAACCTTGAGGCTGGATGTGTTGGCAACAATGTTTTTACGAAGTGTGAAGTGAAAAGTTGAATGCCTTTAAACTTCGGTTTTTTAATAATAAATGATACTCCAACATGGAAGGAAGCACATGAAAGAAAATTTGGATACAGCAAAACAAATGTTAAACACTGTCTCTGTTGGGTGTCTACATTTAATCAATCACAAGCTTTTAAGGCATCGTGTTGCTTCCTTTCTAATAAATGAACTGTGCAGTGGTTAAAGCAGCTCTCAGGGGGCTAAATGCAGATCCACTTTATCAAACTGGAATGACAAAGCATCAAGTCATCTGTCGAATCTGGTCCTGTCTGCTCAGTAGAATAATCATAGTTACATGTATTTGTCCTGAAGAAAAAATCGTCACTGGATTGAATAGACATCCCTGTTTTATCCCCTCCCTTTATATAGCTGTGCACTCTTGAGGAAAAGCTGGTTGTGCTATTGTTGCTTCGAGGGGGAGCATTTTGTGCTTTGGGGAAGTATGTGCTGATGATTTATGTCACGAGACCCTGAATCTAAAATTGAGATGCTATTTTCTTATGTTAATACAAATATGGCTGAGAATAGAATGAAAACATTTTAAACAAGATTAAGTGTGAAAACAAAGTGATGCTCTACTTACCAAAAGGGCAACAAGCTAATTTATCTTCCCAGCAGTTAGCAGAATGATTAACACCATGTCTGAGCCAAGAAATATCATTTGGCCAGGCCCGCAACCAGTTACAGTATAAGGAGTAAGACCAGGTTAATGATTGTAAACTGTAATTTATCTTGTTGCACTTCTTTCTAGCTCTTCAGTCAAAGTGTCTGCCTGTAGTACCACTAAGAGTAGTAAAGACATTTATCCTTTGCAGGTAAGCCTGTCAGTTATTTGAAAACTCGAGACATTGTCTTAGTAATGTGCAATGCCTAGATTACATATATTTGTATGCTCATATTCCACTATCCTTCTTACAAAAAAATTCCAGAGATATTATTAATAATCAGTGCCTGTTGTGGGAAATGTGGCTCACCACCCAGGGTGCTAGTCTGTCAGGAGGGCAATAAGAGCGCCCCGGAGGGGGATACCTATCATTTGCACCCCAAACTCATTTTACCTCTTGTCACTTCCAGTCAGTGGAGACTGAAACTGTTGTAGGCAGGCTTACAAATTTTCCAATAAAAAAGGGGGTCTACAACATGCCTAGGTAAAGTTTTGAAAGATTTAAGATTCTAAATAATAGGTAAGGTAAAATCTTTATAAATATTGACTGTTTAAGATCCATTGTGCTCATGGCATGTCACAGCAGAAGTGCAAAGATAATGAATTTCTATTTATAGTCCAAATGTCTCACCCGTGTTGACTTTACGCCGGAGCGTAAGTTTTCCAAAACATCGTCTGCTATAAGCCTTAATGTTAAATGTCTGCCTTTCCTTTTTTTTTTTTCCAGACAAGCATAAAGCTCCAGGGAGGAGGTCTCATTGTCTGTTGTGTTGCCAGAACTTCTTTCCTAGCTGCAAGACAAAGCCTCAAAAGTTATTTGCCCTTTGATCTGTTTTGTCTGGACAGATGGGACACATCATGACTAAGTAAAGCTTGGTCAAAACAAAGTGACCCCAATTATTGTTTAAAGGGAAGCTTTTATTAGAAAACAATGTTTATTCAAGAGCAAGCCTCAGGTAGAACTCATTCTTAGATTACATTAATTTGATCAAATCTCAGGTTCATTTGTTACAGCGCTATATTAATCTACATTGATACAATAGCTGCTTAAAAGCTGATTGTCTACTTCAGTTACCTTGAATTTGATCATGCTTGAGTTAGAACATTTCTACATTACCCTAACCCATTTATGGGTTTCAAGTTTAGTCTTAAGAATCATACCCTGTGTCTCAATGAAATTATATATAAAATAAAGGTATAATCAAACTACAAATACAAATCTAGATTTGCTAAATCTTCATGTGCTTTTTAGGCAGGGATAATATGTTGGCCTACTGCAACAAAATGTGTATTAAGGTGAAGTTTTTATTGTTGAAAATACTAACTACTGTATAATCAATGAAGAAACTTCCAAGTACCGCACTTCACCTTATTTGCTGTGTGTTTCTATGAGCAGCACCTAACCTATGTGAACACATTTGACAGCTTCAAGTTGCTTAATTAGCTTTGGGGTGTATTTGAAGTTCAGAGTTCTGTATAAATGCTTAAGGCTCTTATTGTGATGGCTTAGAAGAAGTTGCATCTTAGTTCACAAGCTGTATTGATGCTTTTGATAAAGTAG
The DNA here is from genome assembly GCA_036173005.1 of Crenichthys baileyi. NCBI lineage: Eukaryota > Metazoa > Chordata > Actinopteri > Cyprinodontiformes > Goodeidae > Crenichthys > Crenichthys baileyi. The sequence goes on from JAHHUM010000935.1 coordinate 21,839, forward strand.
TCGCTCACTAATCTGTTTTAGGTAACAGGCATTAATATTTTCGCTGTCCATTTTAGTATAAGCAGGCTCTAAGGCACCATGGTGCAGCTTTTCAGGATTCAATTCCCCACCTTGGATCCAATGCTGCAAATCCAATACCCCCTCCTTCCTCTCTTTGCCAGTTTCCCATCTGAGCACTGTTTATAAAGGCAACTATCGCCACAAGATCCTCACAAAAAGAGTATAAGCAGGCTCTCAGCTACAAAGCCAGTAGTCCAAGAACTCTGACAAGGTGGTATCAAGCTAAACAAACAAACCAGACCCTTCTGAACACCACAATCATCTGGCTGGGGGCAGGGAACTGCTCAGTTGGTGTTTTTTTTCTGTAAGTAGTGACAGCAGGAATATCGTCGAATACGAATGCATTCAATGGACAATATAAAAAGTCGGATTTTCATTAGTGTTCACTTTTAAAGGTAATTTCACTCTAAAACAGTAATACTAACCATTAGATGTTTTATCAACCATTAAAACCTGTAACTGTTTCATCCCCAATGTAAACTGCATACACCAATGAACATCCAGTGTTCATATTTGAATATTATAAATAAGCACCTAGTTACTTGTATCATTCACAAAGTGGACTGGTCCACAGATGAATGCACTAAAAAGGGTGAAAGTTCCATTCATCCAATTTTATAAACCTTTTATAAGACACAGTTGATTAATATTAGGTTTTGTGTAGTGGCAGTAAGAGGGTGATGGAAAGAAACTCTACAAACCGGTCAGTAGAGTCAGTTCAGAGCTTTAGTTCTCTATGAACACAGGAAAAGAAGTGACTAATAGGAGGATGTAACTGATCTTCAAATGACTCTTTGGAAGGGCCCTCGTTGCTCTTTTAGCGGTAGCTATAGTACAGTGCTCCAGCTACAGGAAAATCACTGAGTCATGCCCTTTATCCAAACTGCTTCCTGATGTTGTAAGACCAGCAGCCTCTAAACCCCAAGATGGGGGCCTGAGTTTTTTTAGACTTGAACTTAAGTCACACAAACAAGGACTGACTTAAATTCTTTAACAATAAATGCTTATTTCCTTTTCTCATTAGTTAATATTACACCATATGGAATTTCACAAATAATGTACAGCAGTAACCATAAGCACTGCAGTGTTATTGGCAGACTAAGGCTTGATGTTTATTTTAGTGATCGATTCAGACACCTGACACCCGACAGACTCGTCATTTAATGACGTGAGACTTGAATTAGATTTGGGTCAAATAACTTTAGATCGGGCTTGGAATTGATGCAAATAATTTGAAACTTGTCTGGGAGTTGCCGTATAAAGACTCGATCTGTATTTGGGGCAAATAACTTGAAACTTTTCTTAGATTTGAAAAACTTGTGACTTGACTTAGACTTGCCCCTTAAAGACTTCATACTTTACTTGGACTTGTCCAGTAACTGACTTAAGATATGAAGCTTAACTTGGATATGGGGGGCAATACCTTGAGATTTTGCTTGGACTGGCTCCTTGAACTGCCTAAAGCTAAAGTGGCTTTAGTGTTTCAGTCTGTTTGGCCCTTTATTTTACCTCTGTGTTCTTTAAGCGACACCAGTGTATCCACACCTTGTTTTTCTTGTATTTTTTTCCTGCATATACTGTTTATTATCCAATAACCCCCTATTTTAGCTTTTAAATACCATATAAATCTAATTTTCTGTATAATTACCACAAAAGATTACTGTCCAATTACTGTATAGCTTTTTTTTGCCAAGTGCACATATGCTATGCTTTATATAATTATCTGTGTGCAGTACCTCATGCTTTAACTTGCTGGGCAGATTTCCTTGTGGCATCTAAATGCTCACTTAATTACACACCAGGTGCATTTTCTTATTTTGTGTACTTAGTGCACCAACAAGTGAGTTTTCGTGCACCAAGACTTAAAATTGGATTTTTTAAATTGGCTTTAATGTAGCAAATCAGTATTAACTGTTGTCTAAGTGAACAGGTTATATGTTGCTGGTATTATGTGGCAGAGCACACAAATCATGGGTGTTTTTGCTAATGTTGAGGTTGGATGTTTGAGCTTTGCAGATTTTTAAGGCTTTGGCCAAAGGTAACTGAACAGTTCAGAACATTCAGTTTTTGACTTTAATCTGCAGAAGTATGTTGACATTAACCTCTGCGCCATCACAACACAGTAATTTTTTGATCGTTTTGGAAACATATGTAACACCAGATGTTAACACACATACTCAGCACTATCAGCTAAACCATTTATCAAGGACACATGTTTACACCAAATGTCAGCAGGGCCAAAATGTGTTTATTTATGCAGCTTTTAATCCTTTGTTAAATTTATAGGTTTATATGCCTTTTACCTAACAGTGTTTTATCTGGTTCTCTTCCAGCTGAGTCAGTGAGAACATTGTCATGAGATGGGGAGGCTGGTGACTGCAGGCTGTGGCGCTGGGTGATGTGGTTAGCAGCTCCCGGTCCTCAATGACCTAAACTGTGCTGTGGAATTGCCTCTGGGAATAATCGGATGAAGTGTTCAAAGGAAGAGCAAAACGGAGAGGTTTGAATGGCAGTAGGCAAGACTTTAATCGATGCATTGCATCAGACGACCATAAAAACACCAGCTGGAGATTGATGCTGTTAACTTCCCCCAGTACTTAAGTTTGTTTGGCTTGTGTTTTTGAGCTCTGTGGCTTTTTTTCCCTTTCTTTTACAACAATCTTCACACTCAGTCATGCTGATTGTTGAAATCGCATCTGGTTAAGAAACACAGCTAGCAAAATACATACAGGGGTTTGTTCACTCTTTGAACTCGTTCCACAACCAACATAAACAAAACATACATCTACAAAATATTTCTGTTAGCTACAGACAAGGACAAACTTACAGCTAACAAGTCTTAGAATCAATCTTTTTGCAGCACCAGCATAGGCTCTGACTCAAATGTTTAGAAAAATCCTACCTATAATTTGAGCTAATTTGTTAAGTGGGAGCAAAATCCCACAATAAGAAGAAATATTTTTAGCAATAACTCCTGTGGCACAGTTATTGACGCCTTTGTTGTTAATAGAGTAATAGAGAACAGTTAGTGTTCTTCTAAATTAATTAACAAGGTTGGAGCATAAAAAGAGAAGGATGTTTGACTTTGCTTCACCCTTTTGCAAGCGCTGTAGATTGCTGTTCCCTGCTCTCTATTATGCTCAGGGAATCCATGATGACATCTACTGAAACAAGTACTCCAGAAACTTTGGGTGAGAAACAGGCCCACACCATCACACATCATCCACCTCACTTGAGAGTCGACTTGAGGTGCTTTTTCACATGTTCAGCCTTTGTTTGACACCAGACCTATCTGAAATATTTGTTGCCAACAGCTCAATCTTAGTCTCATATGACCACATAATTCCAGCTAAAGTCTCTGTACAGTTTCACAAACTCAACCTTTGTGACGATAGGATAGTAAAAGCTTTTTTCTGACATGCCTCCAAAACAACCAACTTGCACATAGATACCTTGGTGATCCCAAGAAGCTACTCCTTGCTGCAGTTCAAAACAGTTTTGGAGATTTTCTTTAACTGTACTTAAGATAAAGTTGACTAAGGGTAACAGTTCTCTGTGTCAACACATATTTATAACCCAGAGAAACAGACAACTATGGTTGTCTAATAAAAGGCTCATAGAAGTTTGGAACAAAAGTAAAAAGTGAAATAATATTATAAAATAAAATTTTAAATGTGGGATTTTGCACCTGCTTAAAAAATGTACTCAGAATAAAGGTTGGATTTTTCACATTTTGTCAATGAGATGATGCTTTTGCAATACAAGCAGAATGTATTTACTTACTTTTACCAGAGGGGCCAGACACTGCACATGCTTGATAAAGAGCACAACAGATGCTCTATTTTAGTCAACAACAACACAAATGCTACAAACAGGTCTGGACATGGACTGCTACGTTTGACCAATAGTTTTTAAGCAATTTGAAAGTTTGCTTTAAAATTTCCAGACAGGTGAGTAAATCTCACTGTATTGTTATAATAAATGGTCTTGTCATCAGATAAAAATAGCAGCTTTCTTTTTTTTTTTGGAGAAAGATCTTTCAAAACCAACTTTTAGCTAATAAGTTGTGCCTTATGTGGAAACATTTATTTTGGCTTTCAGATTACCTGCGCGTCTTCACATAATTAGGGATCTTGAACTTAATAATATTCTGTAAAAAAATATATATATTCAGTAATCAACATGTCTGCAGCTGTGTTCACCACTTTTTCATGATCTTGTCAAGTAAAAACTAATTTGTTTATGTCCTTAATAAGAGGACCTTGGCAGTTCAATGTTTACATGACCAATGTAAGTGTTCTGATTGTCAGTACATTTCTACATGTCAGACTTTACACTTTTTTGTATTTAAAGCCTTTTGCAAATATTTTTCACAATATTCCATCCAAATAAATGGTTTCCTTTAACTTATAAGCTTCATGTGTGTTTTTACCATTTAGTGCAGGCTGTCTACTTTTACCAGATGTAGAAAATGAACTGAAAACTCCTTGCTGTTGTCCAGTCTGTTTTTCTCTTGAAGGACTAATTTCTCATGCAACATGGCAATCTGCCCGAGCGGAGCTTGCAGGAGGATGGGAAAAACATGAGCAGCTCAGCTCTTTGTTTGTGTAGTTAAAACGGAGAGAAGAAGGCACGCAGTCTGTGAGTGTGGTTCTGTTACAACAGAGCAACAGAGAGTTTCAGGTTGTCAGGTTTTAGAGCTCATCATAGCACTGAAACAGCACTGGTGAAATTCACTAATGATATTCTCCTGGCCTCAAACAATAGACTTGTGTCTGTACTTGTTCTGTTAGATCTCAGTGCTGCATTTGATACAGTCGATCACAATATTCTCTTAGAAAGGCTGGAACATGCTGCAGGGATCAGGGGAACAGCACTAGGCTGGTTTAAATCTTATTTGCCTGACAGATTCTAGTTTGGTCATGTAAATGATAAATCATCTTTAAACTCCAGGGTTAATTGTGGAGTACCACAGGGTTCATTACTTGGGCAACTTCTCTATACTATATACAGTATATATACACACACAGACACTCTCAGGAAAATAAGAATCACAGATATAATGCTACTCCTTGATATTAAAAGCCTGCCAGAAAAAAAAGGATTTCCAGATGCCTGGGTCAGCAGTGGAGTGAAGGTCTAAGGGAAGTCGGTTCCGAGGTGCTGCCACTGAAAATGCCCGGTCACCCCAATGCTTCAATCTACTCCTTGGAACATCTAATAAATCTAATAAACGTTGATTTGATGACTTCAGGGATCTGCCATGTTCTGAAACATGTAGAAGTTAATATAAATAAAGTAGGGCCAAGTAATTAAGAGCTTTAAAAACAAACAATAAAAGTTTAAAATCGATTCTAAAAAGGACAGAAAGCCAGGGTAAAGATGATGTGTTGGTTAAAAGACGGGCAGCTGCATTCTTGAAAAGTTGAAGACGTTTCAGGGGAGGCCGAGACCATTGCAATAATTGAGTCTTGAGCTAAAAAACCATCAAGCAAGTCAGGACGGTTTGAAAAAGGTTTCACTTTAGCCAGAAGAGGTAAAAACATGTTTTGACTAAAAAGTGGATTTGTTAATTGAATTTAAACTCCTGGTCAAATATTAACCCTCAGTTTCTAACAGTGATATTTAATTTAAAAGGCAAAGCATTGACATCTATGGTGGCATTGTCACCAAATAAAATACATTAAGTCTTTTGTTAATTTAAGATTATAATGTATTTACTTAGCCACTGTTTAACAGCAGTAATGCAGTCCAGGAAAGAGAGAAAAAGCATTACTGCACCCTGGCTTTTGAGACAAGTAAATTTGTAGGTCGTCTGCATAAAAGTGGAAGGACAGTGCGCTGTTATAATTTCCCAGAGTGGCAACATATAGAGAGATAAGAGAAGGGGACCTAGAATAGAGCCTTGTGGCACCCCACACAAAAGAGGAGCACTGGAGGAGGATATATTATTGATCATGACAAAGAAGGTTCTATCTGTCAGATAAGAAGTTAAACCACTTCAGTACAGTGCCATGTATACCAACAAAGTGGTTCAAAAGATACAGAAGGACACAATGGTTCACTGTTTCAAAGGCTGCTGTTAGGTCCAACAGAACCATAACAACAGGGCATTTACTGTCAACCGACATGGCTATGTCATAATGCAGCCTTAAAAGGGTGGTCTCAGTGCTATGTCATGATCTAAAACCTGACCGAAAATGTTTGATAAATGTTTCTAAAAAAAGATTGCAATTGTATAAAAACTAAATTTTGGAAAGAAAATGCAATTGAGAAATAGGTCTAAAATTAGATAAAATTGATGAGTCCAAGTGGGTTTATTTAAGAAGAAGCCTAACAACAGCATGTTTAAAAGCAACTGGCACAATTTCTGAGCAAAAACAGAAGTTCATAAAAAAAAATACAAGTGCAGAACCAACGGTAGTAAAAACCTCTTTCATCAATTTGAAAGGAAGACAGTCAAGTGGACAGTTAGTAGGTCTCATATGCTGAATTACTTCCTTTAACTAAGCAAAAGACCCCAGTTTAAACTGCTCCAAAACAGATGAAACAGGAGCAACTGATGGATCTACAACAATAGTTGTACCAGAAACCTGTCTTATAGATGCCACTGTTTCAGTAAAAAATGAAACAAAATTGTCACACGTAGTGATTGATGGATGGAGGAAAACAGAGGTTGGAGGATTAATAACAGTTAATTGGGTTAAACAACATCCTGTGACAACTACTGCTGGAAATTATGTCAGACAAAAACTGAGATTTTCTCTCCTTAACAGATCTATGGTATTCAGCAAAACTGTCCCTCAGTCTTTCCAGAGATATATGCAGTTTGTCTTTCTTACATTGTCACTGGTCTTTTCTGCATTATCTCCGGAGCGCACGGGGGACATAATTTATCCAGGGCTCAGCTCTAGGCTTTGCAGGTTTAAACCTAATTGGAGCAGCTGAGTGCAGGTTCTCATTGCAAGTCTCATAAAAAGAGGAAAGCAATGGTAACACCCTGCTGCCATTGGCCTACTGGCTGGAGAGGGAGTATCAAAGTGAATAATAATGGGGAAATGATCTGAGATGGCAGTCTCAGATATTTCACAAAGAGAGATAGACAGTACATGAAAAATAACATGGCCCAATGGGTGTCGAAGATGATGTGTTGGTCTGATTACTGATTGGGTTAAGTTAAAAAATGTAAAAAAGCCTTGAAAATTCAAAAGCTAAGGAGTCAGAGGGACAACAAACATGGATAATAAAATCCCCATAAATAAGAAGTGATCATAAATAGGAATAAGATTTGGTAAAAATTCTTAAAACTGTCCAGGAGTGATGCTGTAAACGGAAAAAAATATGTATTATATCTATATTGGTGGTGAACAACAGCACATAAAACACAATGAGTAAACTTAGCCAATTACAGCTGCAGTTCAAAGGAAGAACAAGTCACTACAGATAAAGGTCTGCATTTAAATTTGTCTCTGTAAACAGTAGCAATACCTCCACCATGACCTGCAAAACGTAAGGAGCTGAAGAAGGATTAGCTAGGAGGGAGGAGCTCTGAGAAAGCACTGTTGCCACCTGGTTTCATCCATGTTTACGTCAACAAGATGAAATCCAGGAAATGTGAGCAGAAGAAATTGTTCAGGATAAAAGTTTGATTTGAGAGGGATCTGGTATTAAACAAAGCCATACGGATGATTAAATGCTCTAGGATGCCCCCTACTGGCCTGGAAGCTCTACAAAGTAGCTAAGTCTGTTTGCATTTCTCTGTCTTATTCGTGGGAGTCTTAACTGGACAACAGCATTTCTGGAAATGCTTATTTACTGATTGATTCATTAGCAGTTACAGTGTTCATGAAGTGTGACTACAGACACAAGCACCAGAATTGATTAACAAATTAACTATCGACATTAGCTGTGTTAACGTAACTCTTAGGCCTCTATTTTCCTCTGTATGATTACAACTAGCATATTTTTGATTGAAAAACATTTTTAGGCTTAAACCTCTGAAGAAAAATTTCAAGTAGGTTTATTATTCATATATATATATATATATATATATATATATATATATATATATATATATATATATATATATATATGTTTGGGTTAGGTAAAATGCTCTTGGGCCCCATCTGCTGGGCTGGAGGCTCTAACTAGGGAGGTATTTGGTGTAAGTTGGGGAATAGATGTTTAGCAGCATCCCAACATCCCACAACCAGAACAGTATAGTCATCACATAGGCTTTTATCAGACAGAAAATCTATACACTTTGTATATTTAAGAATAACTTATAAAGCATCTTAAATCTAACAATTTTTCTTAATTTCAGTTGATTCAAATATGTAGGTTTTCATATTGTTCAGCTTCCTGTTTCTCCTTAGGTCAAGATCCTGTTTCCCCAGGTAGCAGTGGTACTAAGCATGGTTTTTTACGCTCAGGAAGTGCTGGGAGCTGCCTTGGCCTGCATACTGTGGGGAACTGCTTCTTGTTGGACACTCCTCTCTCTGCTGCTTGTAGAGCTGCAGATTACCATCGGCAGGTGCGGTCTGTGACAATTGAGATGGCATAAAGTGTGTGGGGAAACATTCCAGATTGATGATACTGAATGCTGCCAGCAGAAGTAACACTATAAGCTGCACTTGGGGAAGCATGAGAGGTGGCTCTCAGTGTCGAGTAATAAATCAAAACCATTTACCTTTGTAAACATATTCAACAATGGGGTTAGGGCTCTAATGTGCAACACAAATAAACTATACAAATTAACTGTTACTGTAACAGATGGCTATACTGGCCTGTTTTTCCCCGTTGTGTTTTTAAAGGTGCTTAATGTTGAGATTGTAAACAAAATAATCACTAATTAGCCTAATCGCTAATTAGCCTTGCACTATGTACAGTTTATCAACTCAAGGAAAAAAAAAAAACTTGCTAAAACTTGTGGTTAGACCAAACTTGGCAGCTGAAAGGTCAAACCAATGACTAGCATCGGAGGTGTTTATCTACTGAGGACAGAGGTCGCTCAAGTATTATCTGTGCTTATCACTGTTGCTTATATCACTTAAATAAATTTTTTTAAGTATTTGTTATTTCAACTATCGCTTTCAAATTGCAGAAAAGAAGTGTGCTGCGTTCTGTTCGTATTTTGGTCGTTTTATTTTCTCATTAGAAACCAGAAAACAAACAAGTGATTATTTGATTTTTGTTTAAAAATAAAAAACTATGAAATCCATTTTTTTTCTCTTCTGAAGTCAAAAATGTATGAGTAAAGATATTTATTTGAATTGAATTTCTTTTCATGTTTGAAAAATAAATTAAAATCACCAGCAGTGAGAAAGGAAAATTTACTTTTTCATCTTCGTAGACAGGCACCTAATTCTGTGACAATATAATACTATGACTGTAGGAGGTGCTCTTTCTACTTGACAAGTGTTTTGCCAAATATTTGATTCACAGAAAACAGATAGTGATAAACAAGTACAATGGCCACATTTTTAAAATTTTGGACCACAACAAATATTTTATGGGCACATGTTAAGGCATATATTTTGCCAGTACAAGTTGAGGTCTGGGGGGTCAATATGAGAAAAGGGGCCAATTTTTTGTTTCTTTTAACCAGTGATTTCAATGTTTTTACTAATTAAAATATGAAAGGAAAACCAGATCAATTTCACTTCTGTTTTTGTCCAAAAAGCCATGAGTTTAATTTAGTATTTTGCATTTTAATAAGCAGAAAATCCAATTACCCAAACCTGCATGGGCTGTACAAGATTAGGTCAACAAGATACTGGTGTTCCAAAAGATCTGATCATAGTTTGTTTTAATTGGTTTCCCAATATGCTCAGGACTTGTAAACAGCCAAACTAAGGCCTGAAGGTACTTTTAAATTTGGCTTCAGCTTGGCATCAGCTGGTTGTGTTTTGTGTGAAAATATATTTTATGTTTACTATCAAAATAGGACAACAGCTAGTGAACTTAGCTGAGAAATAATAGAAATAAAAAAAAAAATCAAATAAATTAGAAAGATTAGGATGACAGTTATTGTTATATAACTGGCGGGTGGGTTTTGTCACATGTTCCAAAGATTATCAAGTCTGCCTTTTAAACTATTCAACTTGATGGTTAAAAAATGTTAACCCGTTCATGAGGTCCGGTGTCATAGCAGCAACATGGATGGAGCTCATAAAAGCTCAAATCTTACAGGCTTCAAGGTTATGGAGGTTAGTAAGGCTGCAGATTTGTTTTTTTTTTTTTAATTTAAAGGTTTATTCCAAGCCAGTAAAAAACGTATAATACAAAAATAAAACAAGTATAGTGTACTACAGAGTACAAAAATAATAACAATAATAATAACAATAATAATAATACTAAGAATGAATTGGAAAGGAGTTGGATGAAGAAAAAACTATTTAGTCCCACCCCCCTGTTCACATTCCTTCAGAAATTACATGATTGTTGCCATTTACAGCTTAATAACTAAATCTTAACTCTCATATCAGCATAGCATATTACATCAATACCATTATACATAAAGTAAATAATCAACATATTCAATATATAGTTATTATAACCACAGCATACTAATATACATTACAGGTCCAGTCAGACCCCCTTGCCAATAACCATGTATTGTGACCAAACTGTTTCTTGATATCTTGATTTAAATTGATGAACATTTGGACATTGCTTGAGCTGCAATCCCAATCAGTTCCAAAGTTTAACACCACACAGACACACACAAACGTTTCATAGTAATTCTCACCACTTGGACTTTAAAGTTACCACAGCCCCTCAAATAATAACCCCCTTCTCTCTGTGTAAAGAACTTTTGGATGTTAGTGGGTAATATATTTTTACTGGCTTTATATAGAAGTTGTGCAGTATAAAAATCCACTAAATCAAAAAATGTTAGCAATTTAGACTGCCTGAATAAAGTATTAGTGTGATCACAAAATCCTACTTTATGTATAAGTCTCACAGCACGTTTTTGGAGTATATGGAGGGGATGTAGTAAACTTCTATACTTATTGCCCCAGATTTCTATACAGTAGGTTAAATAGGACTATTGTGCAATACAATAATCGCAGTGCATTAAATTCCAAAAAGTATTTAACTTTATTAATAATTGAGACACTTTTAGAAATTTTACTTTGTATTTGTCTGATGTGTGGTTTTCAGCTCAATTTGCTGTCAAAAGTTATTCCCAAAAATTTTATTTCAGACACAGTATCAATATCAACACCATCTATATTTATTACTGAGTTAAAATTTTCCTTGTAATTTCCAAAGAACATTACTTTAGTTTTATTTAAATTTGAAGTTCCTGTTTAAAAATGATAGATTACATATATATGTTAATGGTTTAGAGATACTATGTATAATTCTTTTTACCAATGTCATATCTACAGTATATCATAACAATCAATAGATGATTTGTTCTTACACTTACTAACAATATCTATTAATTCTACCTCAATTACTACAGACAAAAACATCGTCTTTGAATTTATTTATATGGATGAATTATCCAATTTATTATTGCTTATACACTTAGGGATTTTATCTGCCAAGTCTGGCCCAACATTGACGAGGAAATTATTGAAACTCTCTACAATTTCATTCATATTATAGTTATCACTGTTCTTATCACTAAAGTAGTCTGGATATGTATTTGTTTTGTATTCCCTTTTATAACAGTATTGAGTATTCCCCAGACCCTCTTAGTGTTATTTTTATTATTATTTAAAAGATTGGTGTAATATAATTTCTTACCAGTTCTTATATCAGTCAATTTATTTTATATATTTTATATCTATGTTCAGATTCTTCGTTCTTTAATCTGATGAATTGTCTATATAAAGTTTTTTTTCTTACAAGCATTTTGTAAACCCTTAGTTAACCATAGACATTTTATAACTGTGTTGTTTTTACTAAAATGATGAATTGGACAGTTTCTATTGTATGCTGAACTAAAAATATCTAAGAATTTATCAAAAGCACAATCCACCTCTTTCTTTATATATACAGTATTCCAGTCTTGTCCTGTTAAGTCATAATAAAGTGAGTTAATTGCATCTTCGGTTCTTACTCGTTTATATATGGGTTTTTGGGGAGCTTTATGGTAATTACAGTTATCTTCATATAATGTAAAGACAGGAAGATGGCCAGTTATATCACCGATCATTAGGCCACTGACATTTGTAGACTCCATTTTATTTGTAAAAATGTTGTCAATGAGAGTAGCACTGTGTGATGTAATTCTACTGGGTTTTTTAATAGTTGGATTTAGACTCATACTGTACATCTTATTGATGTATTCATCAGTTGTTTTATGTTTATTTGGCTTTATCAAATCAATATTATAATCACCACAGATAAATATTTTTTTGTTACCTATTCTTGAAAATGTTTTTTCCACCCACTCTGTAAACAGTTCCAAACTGGAGCCCGGTGACCTATATAAACAACTCACCAAAATATTTTTCTTTTTTTTATTGAGTATTTCTATTGTTATGCATTCTAATACACCATTTATTGTTATTGTCATATTTTCAATTACTTTAAATCTGTATTTTTTATGAACATATATAGCAACTCCTCCACCTGTTTATTTGTTCTATTTTTATAATTCAAATCATAACGATCTAACTCCAAGTGGTGTTTTGTTATTGGACTTCTGTGCTAGTCACGGATTGCCCATAAGGGTGTCCATCAGTGCACTTGGCTCCAGGACACTCTAGGCAGGAGGTCAATGATCGACTTTGTTGTAGTATCATCAGACCTTTGGCTGCATGTTTTGGACACTCGGGAGAAGAGAGGGGCTGAGCTGTCTGCTGGAAGAGGAGAAAGCCGGACAGACTTGGCAGGCCCAAGCGCATAGTGAGGGTCTGCTGGGAACGTCTGGGCGGAGCCCTTGGCCGGGGGTATTTTAACTCCCACCTCCGGGGAGCTTTGACCAGATTCCGGGGGATGTTGGAGACATAGAGTCCGTGTACCATGTTCTCCGCATCTATTGGCAATGCTGCTGCCCGTAGCTGCGGCCGTAAGGTCTGTCGTGGCGGCAATCCCCGAACCTGGTGGTGGACACCAGCAGGAAGGGACGCTGTCAAGCTGAAGAAGGAGTCCTATCGGCTGTGGTTTTTTGTGGGTTCCTGAGGCTGGGCCCGGGGTGGGGAGGGGGAAAAAACTCAGGGCCCGGGGGGAGTTCAGTGGGGCCATGGAGAAGGACTACTGGTTGGCCTCGAAGCGATTTTGGAAAAACCCTTTCCCGGCGCCTCAGGAGGGGGAAGCAGTGCTTCGCCAACACTGTTTACAGTGGGGGTGGGAGGCTGCTGACCTCGACTGGGGACATTATCAGGCGGTGGAAGGAGTACTTCGAGGATCTCGAGAGTTCATGGGAGTTTGTCCAACCTGTCCACACATGTTTTGTGGACCTGGAGAAAGCATTCGACTGTGTCCTCGTGATGCCCTGTGGGGGGTGCTCCAGGAGTATGGAATCGGGGGCCCTTTGTTAGGGGCCATATGGTCTCTGTACAAGCGGAGCAGGAGTTTGGTCCGCATTGCCGGCACTAAGTCGGACCTGTTCCCGGTGCATGTTGGGCCTCGGCAGGGCTACCCTTTGTCACCGGCCCTGTTCATAACTTTTTTATGGACAGGATTTCTTTTTAAGCGCACCCAAGGGCCGGAGGGTGTCTGGTTGGGGACCAGAGGATTTCGTCTCTTCTTTTTGCAGATGACGTGGTCCTGCTGGCCCCCTCTAACCAAGACCTACAGCATGTGCTGGGGGGGGGGTTCACAGCAGAGTGTGAAGTGGGTGGGGATGAAGATCAGCTCCCTTCAAGTCCGAGGCCATGGTTCTCGACCGGGGAAAAGGGTGGCTTTTCCTCTTCAGGTGGGAGGGAGTTCCTGGCCCGAGTGGAGGAGTTCCAAGTATCTCGGGGTCTTTTTCACGAGGTGAGGGAAGAATGGGAGAGGGGAATCGACAGACAGATCAGTGGGGGCTGCCACAGTAATGAGGGCGCTGTGGGGCGGTCCTTTGTGGTGAAAAGGAAGAGCTTAGCCCCAAAAAAGGGGGAAGCTCTCGATTTTTACCAGCCCCCCGGTCTATGTTCCCACCCTCCCCCCTATGGTCATGAAATTTTAGGTCATGACCAAAAGAACGAGAACCTGGATACAATGGCTGAAATAAGGGTTCCTCCGAGGGGGGCCGGGCACTCCTTAAAAGAGATGGGGTGAGGAGCCCCGGCCATCCGGGGGGGGGCTCGGAGTAGAGGCCGTGGGGTTTCTTACATCGAAGGGAGCCAGTTGAGGTGGCTCGGGCATCTATATCGGATGCCTCCTGGACGCCTTCCTCGGGACCCGGTCCTGGACGAGGCAGAAGAGTACGAGTACGAGTACCATCTAACTCGAAATTAATTCCGTTATTCTTATTAAACCATGTCTCTGATATTGCTATAATACTAAATGCTTGCACAAATTGTTGTAAATATTCTTTGATTGTATTAAAGTTTGAGTACATGCTTCTACTATTAAAATGAATAATTGAGAATTTCCGTTCTGATTTAACAGAAGTATTATAATCATCTTCAGTGTAGTAGTTGCAATCATTATTGTTAGATGCTAAAAACATGTAATCAGGGTCCAGTTCATCTTCTATGTCGAATGCATTGTGTTCAGTGTGCTCAATCGATTTCAGTTCCCATTGCTCGTAGTCCAGGATCCTTTGATGCATCCCTAAATCATTAGATGAAATATGACTGGGTTGCCATCGTCAACAGATACCTTTTTCCTCATTAATATATGACATTCCTAATTGTTTTATTTTGTTACACCAGACATTAGTGAATTTATTTATTTAATTTACTTTCAGTTAATGCTACTATTTACATAAGTGGCATGTATACTACCTTATCTACAGGGGTTGGACAATGAAACTGAAACACCTGGTTTTAGACCACAATAATTCATTAGTATGGTGTAGGGTCTCCTTTTGCGGGGCCCAATACAGTGTCAAAATCGTCTTGGAATGAAAATATACAAGTCCTGCCCCAAATGGTTTGTTAGGGGATTTTAAGCCCTTTCTTCTTGCAGGATAGTGGCCCGGTCACTACGTGATACTGGTGGAGGAAAAACCCTTTCGGGACCCCCCCGCTCCTTTTCCAAAAAAAAAAAAAAAAAAAAAAAAAAAAAAAAAAAAAAAAAAACCCCAAAGTGGCTCAATAATATTTAGATCTGGTGACTGTGAAAACATGGGAGATGTTCATCAAACCAATCTTTTCCCAGTCTTGCTGTGTGTATTGGTGCATTGTCATCTTGATACATGGCACTGCCTTTCAGGATACAATGTTTGAAAACCATTGGATGCACATGGTTTCCCCAAGAATGGTTCGGTAGTCCTTGGCAGTGACCCGCCCATCTAGCACAAGTATTGGGCCAAAAGGGAATGCCATGATATGGCAGCCCAAACCATCACTGATCCCCCCATGCTTCACACTCTGGGCATGAAAAGTCTGGGGGGTACGCTTCTTTGGGGCTTCCTCCACACCGGAACTCTCCCGGATGTGGGGGAAAACAGTAAAGGTGGACTCATCAGAGGGCCATACATTTTTACATTGTTCCAACCCAAGATTTGGGGCGCTCCCTGCACCATTGAAACCGAAATTTTGGCGCATTTACCAAAAGGGGGGGAAAAGGGGGGGGGTTGGGGGGGGGGGTTTATTTTTCAAAACCGGGCCGGGTATATTGACCCTGTGGAGCTCCCGACGGACAGTTCTGGTGGAAACCCGGAGAGTTTAGGGGGCACATTTTAAATTCTGCCGTGATTTTGGGGAAAGCCGTGGTTTTTTTGTTTTTTGGATAAATCCGGGGGTTAGCACCTGAAACATCCCTTTTCAGACAGTTTCCTCTTGCCGTCCACAGTTAATCCTTTTTGGATGTGGTTCGTCCTTCTTGGGGGTATGCTGACATTACCCTGTATACCGTGGCTTTTGATAAATCACAAAGACTTGCTGTTTTTGTTTTCACAGATGCGCCAGCAAGACGTGGCACCAACAATTTGTCCTCTTTTTAACTCTGGTATGTCACCCATAATTTTGTGTGCATTTCAATATTTTGAGCAAAAACTGTGCTCTTACCCTGCTAATTGAACCTTCACACTCTGCTCTTACTGGTGCAATGTGCAATCAATGAAGACTGGCTACCAGGTTGGTCCACTTTAGCCATGAAACCTCCCACACTAAAATGACAGGTGTTTCAGTTTCATTGTCCAACCCCTGTATATTTGTCTAAGTCTTTGAGTTCTTTAACAATCATAACTCTAGTTCTGTCCTTGAGTTGTATCATCACCTTACAATTTCTGGTCCATGTTGCTGTAATATTGTTTTGTTTCTTAAGAATACGTGCTTGTTTGGCAATTTCTGCATTCTTTGGAGTCAAGTGCTCATTTAAGTACACCTCAGTACCCATACGTTTTGTTGCCTGTTTAAGTAGCTCAGTTTTATGCTTCCTGTTCCAGAACCTAACAATTGTAACAATTGTCTTGCATTCTTATCCTTTTTTGGAAGGGTGTGACAGGCTTCAATGTAACTACTCTGGATAGCTATGTTCCTACACTCAAAAAACTTTATAATTTGCTGTTTTAGTGTTTCTAGTTCTTCAGCTGGTGCATACTCTCCCTCCTCCCTATCAGCTGATACAGCTGTCTTCTTTTTTCTAAATTTTCTATTTTTTTTGTCTTTTTCTTTGACCATGTTCTCTAGTTTACTCACTTTTTCCATTAAATTCAAAAGTTTTTCTTGTTGCATTGCTACTTTGGTGATCTCATTAGACATGAAGTTCAGGGATTTCTTTATTTCTTCCAGCTCCTCCTCAAATCCAGTGTTCTTATTAGGTGGCATTTTGCAATCTTATAAAGAGTTTAACAGCAGCAAAATCACAATGCCTCACCAGTTCCTCAGCAGCAGCACCGTGCTTCCCCAGTTCCCCAGCAGCAATATTAATAACAATAGCAGCAGCAAAAGCACCACAGTGCCTCTCCGGCTCAACAGCATCAGGTTGTAGCTGGTTGTAGCTGCTATGTCTGGTGGCTGTAGCTCCTGGGCCTGGTGGCTGTAGCTGCTATGCCTGGTGACTGTAGCTGCTATGCCTGGTGGCTGTAGCTCAAGGCTTTCTTCAAACAAGGGTTCTTTCTGCACGCCTTTTCTATTTGAATTAAATATTCGATCCTGAAAAACACACACCATCAGCCTCTCTCTGAACAGCAGTGTCCCCACTGACTTTCGATACACAGATTTAAACACAGATCACACATCTTGATGAAGACTTGCACAGATAAAAATAAGTCAGGAACAAAATGAGGTGGAGTGCAATCTTTTGCTGTAAGTAATTTAAAAATCAGATATGTTTCTTGTTCATAGTGCATTTCTATTGGGGTACATCTAAAATTTAAAAGAAAGTCATTGTTTCCAAAATTTCGTTTTTTCTGGATGCTCGAATGTGTAGCATTCAGGTGTGTCTCATTAACTAAAAAGGAAAAAAAAATGTTACCTTTAAAAAAAGGGCTAAATGTTAAGGCAAGTTTAGCAACTAATAAGGTAAAATATAAAGACCAAATATAGTTCCTTATTTTTATAACGGATGAAGCCGGTGGTTGCATTTAAGAAAAAAGAAATGTTTGATGAGCTTGGCTAAAAAATGCAGAAAAAAAGTTTCCGCTCTGTAAAATGTCAAACATTAGATGTCAAACATGCCCGTGCAAATTTTTTGTCATCCGAGTCATGACAACTAACAAGCCTGTTGTAGTTTAGATGTCAAACATGCAACCACAAACTTTACATTATGAGCTTTCTCTACTTCTGTAGGTTTTCAGTTCAGACTGAAACAATTTGTTGGTCTGTGGCTTTGGCTTTATCAGATAACCTAATCAGACACCTACCTGAAAAAGGTAGAAACAAGGAAAGATGATGTCTGATTTTGACATTTTGGTCTGCTGCATCCTACAATAATGGTGTGAATTTAGGCCCAGATGGATATTTCTTAGTCTGCTTCCTTTGATTGTTTCTCTCATGTCGGACTCATGAAAGAAACAATTGTCAGGATATAATTTGCATTTGGGACAAATACATAATGTATGTGTTTAAAAGAAGTGACTTCAAAAATGGTCAAAGACCTTCTGAATTTTTAAGATTCAGAAGGTCCCTTTTTATTCGATGAAGTAACCAAATGTTTTTGCAGAAAGAGAGACACACTCCAAAATGTCCTGGGCTGTTACCTTTGAAATTAAAGGTTGGATGTTTTATGGCTAGTTGTAGTTTGAAGGAATTTCATGCAACGTTAGGTCTAACACCAATGAAGCATATACTGCATGTGCATAAAGATGCAAAGTATAAATTCAGTGCAATAATGTATCTTCCTCACATAAAGATCAAACTAGCGCTAACATAAGAAACCAAAACGCACAAACAACAGAATGCAATAAATAACTAAAAACTCAATATCTTCTTTTATTTGCATTTTTTATTTTTTTTTTATTGTATTTTTCTATACTAAATAATCACCTGACAATCTTCTGTCAGGTGGATAAATTTCAGCTGAATTCCTCAGGAACTAGGTTGGATTGCCCTCCCACAGAAGCCACTCTCTAAGCATTCTGCAAGCTAAAGTGAGTCAATCTTCATTGGTGCAGATGGAGGATCTTCATAACATAAAATTATATTAGTGTTTTTGTTCAGTCAGTGCTATGACATTTACATAGCATTTACCCAAATTCCAAAGCATTTGTGCTTCAGTTCAAATTTCATTAGATGATTAGAAACGAAATGCTGGAGTGTTTTTTGTCTGCCATTGAAATCCATCCATCCTTCGTATATACCAACTTGTCTGTGCTGGGTCACTGTGCAGCCCACCAGGTGTAAGAGGTAATGTAAGTTCATTATTAGAATGACCAGAAATAGTAACTGTAACAAACAAAACGTGTCTGTCAATGAGTGAATGCAAACTGAAAAGCTATCACTAAAAAAAAGCTGATTTTATTCACAGACTTGCACTTCAGGTACTTACTTCACGTGTTTTTTTTATGACAAATTAACATTTTCGTTTATCTTCTTTTTAGTGTTGAGGACCTGCAAAACATGCACTTAGTGTCTCACTCATAAATATTTGTCTCTAGTGTTTTTAGTCTTATCTGACTCCTGTGTAGACTAATCGGTACGTCACTCCCTGCACCCTGCTGCTATAAATGCTGGAATTTGCATCATTTATACTTTATGATTTTGTTCCACTCTAGAAGTGTTTTGCCTTTTGAGTTTGCAATCAGGAAATTAGTTTTGCAGAAGTCTTGGGTCAAACTGAGTACAGCAAGTATAATATGTATTGTTCCTGTATTTGACTGTGGAAGCATTTTTTTCCTAATAATTGTGTGTGTGTGCGTGTGTGTGTGTACTAATAAGTAAATAATATGATATTTCAAAGGAAGTGGCGCACCCAGGTATTTTTCACAGGCTGGGCAACATGGGGCTATATAAATCTCAGGGTGGCACACCAAAATCAAAATCAATGACTGGCTTTGAAAAATGCTGCGATGTTGTACTATTTCTGTATAAAAGGAGCTAGAAAAAAAAACAAAATCATCATAAATCATCGGTCTTTTGTTTTGTTTTGACAAACATATTTTATACTGACTAGAAGAAGCATTTGCAGTTTTACAGCCTACATATAAGCCTTTGATATAAAAAAATCACAGAAGGGATTCTCTCATGGGTGCAGATATTTATTTCTCCTTTTCAGAGCTTCCAGGATAACCCTTGCATCTCCAGAGCACTTTCCAGCATCGTGAAAACTGCAAGCTAAATATAAATTGATGCTCAAACAGTGTTTGATAAACAAAGTTCTAAACATTACTGAATGCATTAACTGTAATGGTGATTTATATGGTAATTCCAGTTTACTATGGTGATAATCGCAGAGTGTACACTTAAATGCCTGTATTCCCCCTCAAGTCAATGATCAGACCAGGTGATGCTTTACCGGTTTCTTTAATAAGCAGATTCAGGTATACAGGTACAGGTGTGTGTGGTTCTACAAAACAGAAAACACAAATTATAATTTAAAGTAATCACAACTTATATAAGTAGATTACATAGAATATTACAGCCACATGCTCTCTTGTAAGCTGAGAAATAGGCCCAAAGGCCTTATTTGTAGCCTACACTATATTTGGTAACAAATGAAATGCAGCATTTTATCATTACTCCAGTTTGGTGTTTCAGTCACTTATGTTGAGATCAATTAAGAAAAATGCAAATAAATAGGTAATAGGTCAAGGTAAAAACTTAGCTTTATTAGCCATATATTATACTGTATTAAGTAAAAAGAGCTAACAGAAAAGATCAACAACAAACCTAATTATCGAATTATTGTTATAGAACAATATACACAACTCAGCAGCCTTATGAAGCCACACTCTCAAGAATACTACATAAACTGATAAATTCAGCTCCTGACACATTTTCACAGCTTACTTAAACTCTATTTGTTTACATTTGTTCTTAACATTACTCACAAACCAGCCGCACCTCTAGTGGTGGGCTCAAAAACTGCATCGCAGTCCTGCCTTCAGAACATACATTCTGCTTTACGTTGTTATAAAATCCTAAATACTGGCAAATAAACCAAAAAACAGGTGCCACAGTTACATTCAAAGTCATCCAAACACTTTTATATGTAATAACATGCAAAGAACAATATAAATCTATAAGGTGACATACTTCACTTCGCTTGCCAAAACATGTAAACTGTGTGCCTCTCACAGGTAGAATGCAGTTAGCTGGAGACAGCATGAGAGCTAAAATACAACATGTTTGCAAAGTGTAAATATAAATATAGACAGTTTGCATCCATTTCAAAGCGAACATATTAGACCCAGCAACATATCTGACTGTCACCATCGGAATTTCATCAAACAAAAGGCTAAACAAATTACTTCAACTTACAAGCTTACGTCTTACAGCCCTCTGCAGTGCATGAGGAGCTGTCCCTTATACAGATTACCGGGCTCACCCTCCTCACTGTATTACATGCCGGGCCACCAGTGCAAACGGCAGTAATTTAAAGAGACAGAACAGCGGTTCTTTGACCTACAAGTATAAACAAGTAAATTAAAACACTATATAAGCAGAGCAAACTCTAACCATCATTTGAGGCTGCATTTACTGGTAATTGGAAAATGCAGGTGCACTCGCTTATGCATGGACAACTCATCGTCATTTGTTAAACCAACAACTTAACCTGCCCCTCCCCCCTCCTCACTGTTTAAAGGGTAGAAAGAGTTTAGTTGCTAGCAGCACTGCAGAGAGAGAGGTATGTGTCAACAGGCACGGAATGGTTTCTGCTCTTCATTTTACTTCTCCATTCTCTAATTCTCACTGACGAACAAGCACTAACACACAACAGTTGTCACTACCTCTTTATTTTTTACATGATATCTAATGACTATGAAAAAGAAGATGAAGAAAAGTTGACTGCCAGTCTTTACTATTACCAAGAGCTGATTCAGCACACAAACTGTCCAGCTTATGTTTCTGATCATCATATTATCTTTCTGTTGAAACTATTTGCACGTAACATACCTCAAAAAAATGAGATAAGAAACTTATGACTAATTATTTTATCATTTTCAATTTTTGTCATTACATTTTTTGGCAACAACATTCAGCAGCTGCACTCATAAATCACCCCATCTTAAAACAGGGTGAAATAATTGGCACTTTTTCTTCAAAATGTCTGCACTGTGTAACTCATTGTAATGTATATATATATTTTTATATATATATATATAATATATATATAATATATATATTATATATATATATATATATATATATATGTATATATGTATATATATGTATATGTAAAAAAACATGTGAAACAATCACTACATGTCTCGCTTGTTTTTACTTGCAGTCAGGTTCAGCAGAGGCAGCATGAGATTCAGGCAGACAGGTAATCACCCAGGTGGGGCTTTTTTTTTTTTTTTTTTTTACAAGTTGCTCAGATAACACTGAGTCACTCTTTGTGTTTTTGTTGCTTCTGACGTCCCTAGCTCAGGCAGATACACATCAAGGCGTGATTCATGTGTACACTGGGCCCAGAGTGTCATGTTTTTCTTGGCAGTGGTGAATCACTGGAAGCAGAGTCTTCTTATCACTATTCTAAATCTGAAAAATACCTCATAAATGTGAAAGTTAAAAAACCTTACAGGTAGGATTCCCTCACTGAACAGAACTTTTATGCAAGAATTATGGTAAGGCTTTTGAGATGTTTTGCAGACTGTGTAAAATGTCTTAGTGTAACTCCCTTTGGAGATATCCACACATTACAGACCAGAAATCCCTCTCGCTCAAAATGTATGCGAATTTTATTCTTAGTAGGGTTAAATAGAATTTAAACAGAGCCATTGAACATTTTGCTAAAGTTCCAAATATCCACCAATAGGGGGCCCAATACACATGAGAAGTTTTGTGAAAATGGCTAAGTGATTTTTATGAAATGGGTTATTGCAGGGGTTCCCAAACGTTTTACAACTACAATTTCACTACATACCAAGATTTCCAAGCAGCATCATTCATAATTTTGAAACCGTAGTAGAACACGAATCTGAAACTTGCAGCTTTAAAGTGAGGAGTATGAACACGAAGGTTCATAGAAGTCATAAGCCCTGGAAAATTTTCCACCAACCCTTTCCTCGAAATCCAATATGACCGCCATGTATAGAAAACTTGCTTCACCAAAAACAGTTTTGCTTGCACTTCTGACCATTTTTGCCAATAAGTCTTTCACACATACAGAGCACTACACATCATCATTTGGTGATCAAGCTGCTATAGTGCTTGAAAGTAGAAAATACCAAAAAATACAGTGTTATGGTCTTCCTTTGCTAATAAAAATTAGCCCGTTCACTAAGCATGTCACTTGGCAAATCCCTCTGGTTTTCAAACTTAGAACTGGTACATTGCTAAATTGGTTTTGATGTCATTCCCTTTTTATATTTAAACTTCAGTTCATGAATAATTTCAGTAAAATAAAAGATTTCTTATTGAACACAGTTCAGCATTTGTCCATCTTTTTGTACTTTTAATGTAAATTAAATCAGTTTATTACTTCTGAATAAGTAAATCCACCATTTACATTTGGGCAGTGTTGCATTTTCCTTTGTGTGTTGTATGAATGTATATAAACCAGACTACAGCTTTCTAGATTACCAAGAAGTATAACAAAAAATAAATAATTCAATAAACTGTTGCATCAATCTGAACAATATGATGATAGTGAACTGCAGGTTAAATATGTTTAGCTGAAGATAAAAAAGCAGGCTTATATTTACAACTTTAAATTTAATTCTTTTTGTAATTTTATACAGACACTCAGAGGCAGATGCTTCCAAGGCTGTGAGTTTGGAGAGGGAAGTTAACCAGGCAATGAAGTACGTGAAGGTTCAGGCGCCTGTGAAACACTGAATGAGAATATGCCCAGACATGTCTCAAACCAATCTTACCACACATACACACACACACACACACACACACACACACACACACACACACACACACAAACACGACACACACACACACACACGCAACACACACAACACAACACACACACCACACACACACACAACACACACACACAACACACACACACACACACACACACGCGCGCACACACACAAAGAGAGAGACAGTCATGGCCTGTAGTTGAACACCAGCTGCTCCGGCAGGTTTACAACCAATATGTTGGTCCAACCGCAGAAATCTTGCAATGTTAATATAAAGGGAGGGTGGGGGGGCTTGGGGGGTTGTCAGCTGCTCCCTTATTCAGGGGTTGCCACAGCAGGTCAGTACAACTTGGACATAGATTTGGCAGTTTTTGCGCTGACTACAACTCGTAGGGACTGCATTAATAGTAATACTACTAATAATAATACTACTGATAATGATAATATTATCATCATTTGTATTTCTTCAATGGAAGATATAGGAAAGCCTTTCCTAGTTACAACTTGCTGTTGTATATTAGTTCTTAGCTCGAGAGTATTAGATAGAGTATTAGATTAGAAAACTAATCAGTCCTTATCTGGTCAGATCCGCCATTTGTAACTGTTGTATTTTTCAAGAGATTGTGTAAAAGGGAAGTATAGAAATAACAAGCAGAAATATAGGTCAAAAAGTAGCACATGCATGAATTGTTTGCATCTCTGTCACAATCCTTTGCAATGCTCTTACTTAAATGAACAGGTATGCTTTAATAAAGGCTTTTTAAATGAAAATGTTGTCACAGCCATAAGTGAAACTGCTTCTTTAATCCTAAATGCTTAAGTAGAAGGCAGTTGGACTTCTTTGCCTATTTGTTGAAGACATTTCACCTGTAATCCAAAATACCTATTTTGTTCTGAACACTGGCTGAAAGAAAAAGGCTAATAAATTGGAGACAAGAACTAATAAACTAAAACTAATAGGGCCAGCCATCAAGGTCAGTGATGGGGTCATTAAGGACACATGACGATCCAAATGTGTCCCTAGCATCTATATAAGCTGTTTTGGTCACATATCCCAAGGTGTGATTTGCTGAGGTAGGTATGCCTGTCATATTCTCTTATTAAGTAACATGCTATGTGCCTTGCTCTTTGGCCTTTAATTGAACAGTTAAGTCTGATGCTATTGGGAGTGATTCCTTCTTGTCTGCATTTAAGTTGCAAAAAAAATCAAATAAACAAAAATGATAACAGTGCAAATTAGCCCCAATATTAATTAACCTGTCATGATTTGCACCTGTTTGTGTTTCTTATAATTGCACCCACCTTTTTTCAATGCAGTTCTGTAAATTCCCTGTTGTCTTTAAGTCCGTGTTTCTGTTCCCTCATTGTCGGGTCGTCTGTTTTATCACTGTTGCAGTGCCTGTTGTCATCCCCAAATTCCTCAACTTCCTTTGTCATTCAATGATTTTCATTAAAAGTTATCCATCCACTGTACGCCTGCAATGTCCTGTTCCTGCTTGGATCCTTCGCCACCACAAACCATGAAATAACCCAGCTGAGAGTCTGTCATACTGGATGTATCACAGGTAAAATAATTAAAATACTTTTTCTTTTTACTTTACCGGTCAACGTTTAAGAACACCTTTCTCATTTAATGGTTTTCTTTATGTTTATGACTATTTACATTGTACATATACTCTCAATGAAGGCCTCAAAACAGTGAATGAACACATGCAATTATGTGGCAAAAATAAATTGTAAAATAACTTTGAATATATTTTATATTTTAGATTCCTTAAAGCAGCCACCCTTTTCTTTGATATTAAGCAAATGTGCTGGAATATGTACTTTGGCTGTCTCCTAATGAACATCTGAGAAGTTCTTTCAAGACTCTTTGGAAAAATATTTTAGGTGACCACCTCAGGAAGCTCATGGAGATAATGCCAAGAGAGCAAAGCAGTCATCAAAGCAAAGGGTGGCTATTTTAAGGAATCTAAAAGATAAAAATGTTTAGAGTTATTTCACACATTTTCTTTACTATATAATTCCATGTGTGTTCATTTAAAGCTGTGTTGCCTTTGGTTAGAATCCACAATGTACAGTAAATAGCCATGAAAATTAAGAGACCGATTAAGTAAGAAAGTGTATCTAAAACTTTTGACTGGTAGTTTATATTTTCAATTAGTATACTGAAAATATTTAATATTTTATTTTTGTTTGTGTAGTATTGGACCTTGGCTTGTTTGTAAAGTTTTTTATTGATTGAACTCTTCTGAAACTATTTTATGGGTTTTGGTTTTCATATGCCACCCTAAGAATATGAAACCCTTTCTAAAGTACCAGTTCTTTGTTTTGCCACCGCCTCAAGCTTAGGCTCTAGCACTGATTAAATGGTTATCTCTCAGCACCCACTCTAAACTCGGCCAGAAGAAAGTCCCACATTAATCAGAAGTTCAGTATAGGCATAGCTCCTGTAAGTAGCCGCCATTTGGTGACCCTTTGAAAGTTTGGTGCTCCTTGTCTGAGGAAAAAAATTGTATATCTTCACTTCTATTTCTATTTCTGCTGCCTGCAAGCTGAGGTCTGGACAAAAGAATGCAAAAAATATTGTGCATGCTTAACAGGGCCTACAAACACAACTTGACAATTTTTTTTATGTTTGTTTGTTTGTTTTTTTAAGAGTCTTCTAGTAGAAGGGTTTGTTTAATACGAAGAGAGGAGTATGTAGATTAGCCTAACCAAATCCTGACACACTCAGGGGCGACTTTCTTTCCTTAACAACTGGCTAAAGTGGGTCATTGTCCTGCATTCATTACTTCCCAAATACAGTAACTTTGTTAAGTATGTAAGGGTGAGCCACTCTCTAAAGCTCATCTGCCTTCTAAAGTTTAAAGTTCACATCAGGGTTAACACGTCTAATTTTAATTTGTTTACCTACAACAGGGCTGCACGGTGGCGCAGTTGGTAGCACTGTTGCCTTGCAGCAAGAAGGTCCTGGGTTTGATTCCCAGCCAGGGGTCTTTCTGCATGGAGTTTGCATGTTCTCCCCGTGCATGCGTGGGTTCTCACCGGGTACTCCGGCTTCCTCCCACAGTCCAAAGACATGCCTGTTAGGTTAATTGGTCACTCTAAAATTGCCCTTAGGTGTATGAATGAGTGTGTGCATGGTTGTTTGTGTGTTGCCCTGCGATGGACCAGCGACCTATCCAGGGTGTACCCCGCCTCTCGCCCAAAGACTGCTGGAGATAGGCATCAGCTCCCCCGCGACCCACTATGGAATAAGCAGTAGAAAATGACTGACTGACTACCTACAACAGTAAATAGTAAAGACATTTACTGAACTGGTTCCTAATCACATATCTCCTCTCTGCAATATATCAAAGGCTCATGATTTTTTACAGCTTATAGACACCTGCTGCAAAATAGATATCTTACTTTAAGCTGGTTCTTCACCATGCTGACCTGCCGCTATTCCGACAACCAAAGACTTTTTATTATTGGAATGATGAATGTGCCACCAAGGTGATAGCAAACTTGGCAACTGCCTAGGGCCCCCTGCTGGCCTGGAGGCCTCAAGAGTAGGAGTAAGAAGTAAATTATCCCAAGAAATGTTGTCAAAAGTGCTTTTACAAAGAAAGTAAAATTTTGGTTTAAACCTGTGGGTTTAAGGTAGAATGTAAAAACTGCGAAAAAAAGACTAGGGTAGTGTCACATTCTTTAATTGAAAACAATTTAAGTTCTCCAGCCACTGCAGAGTGCCTAATATTTTGGACATAGATGTGTGTTTTCAATGTTAGTTGGTGTATTGTCTGTGCCTAGCAACAGGGGTTGTGTTTTGCAATAGTTTTATCCATTTCAACTATCTTTGGGTTGGGATTCATTTTGGGTTGTTGTGAAGAAGTATATAGCCGTAAATGGTAAAGTCATTTTAAAAGCAAAAGAATAAGCACATATTGAGGGAGGAAGTGATAACAGATGAAAAGGGGCTGAATCACACTGAAGGTTATTAAAACTAAAACAAAATTGTGAAATGTAAAGGTCAGATTATTTTTGTAGAAAAGATATCTTTTTAGATCTTCATTATCATCGAATATATACACACTACAGAACAAACCTTTGAAAAGGGTTAGCATGTTCTATAGCGCAACCTTGAAATTCCATTTACTTATTAATTAACTCATATTTAATTACCCTCAAAAGAATAGATAATTAGAGCTATGCATTTTCTTTAAACAGTAAAAATAAGATGAAAATTACATGCAACACCGTGGTTGCAGAGGAAAATTGTGACCTATATTTTAAAAACAAACAAACAAAAATGTTCAATTTTGTCTTTAGAGTGCCAATGAATTCATGATATTACAAACTATGACTTGATGGCTTCATTTAGAGCTGAGCAGTACTATGTGACACCCAACCACAAGTAAAGCATGCTGACATTTCCAAATAAATACAATGTTGCACCAGAAAAAAGGGTAGTGGAACAAGG
Source organism: Crenichthys baileyi (assembly GCA_036173005.1). Lineage (NCBI taxonomy): Eukaryota > Metazoa > Chordata > Actinopteri > Cyprinodontiformes > Goodeidae > Crenichthys > Crenichthys baileyi. Next base: position 49,903 of record JAHHUM010000935.1, read on the forward strand.
TAGTCAACTGCATTACTATAGCACGGAATCTTAGCCTCTGTGTGACTAACAATAAAAATGTTCTAAACTTCCCATGTTTTAATAAACTTGCATTGGTCCCAGTGATATAGTCTCAAAAAACTTGAATCAGCAAATTCTCGCTACCTATGCTAGCGTTTTGATAAAAAAACAACAACAAAAAAACTCGTTATATACAGTGAGGAGAACAACTATTTGATACACTGCTGATTTTGCAGGTGTTCCCACTTGCAAAGCATGTAGAAGTCTTTAATTTTTATCATAGGTACTCCTCAACTGTGAGTGACAGAATCTAAAACAAAAAGCCAGAAAATCACATTGTGTGATTTTTAAGTAATTAATTAGCATTTTATTTCATGACATAATTGTTTTATCACCAAACAACCAGTATGAATCCCGGCTCTCACAGGACTATTAGTTTTTCTTTAAGAAGGCCTCCTGTTCTCCACTCATTACCTGTATTAACTACACCTAATTGAACTCATTATCTGTATAAAAGACACCTGTCCACACACTCAATCAAACAAACTCCAACCTCTCCACCATGGCCTGGACCAGAGAGTGAGTTATGTAAGGACATCAGGGGTAAATAGTAGACCTGCACAAGGCTAGGATGGGCTACAGGAAAATAGCCATGCAGCTTGGTGAGAAGGCAACAACTGTTGGTGCAATGATAATAATAATAATAAGAAATTTATGAAGTCGGTCAATCTCCCTCGGTCTGGGGCTCCATGCAAGATCTCACCTCATGGGGCATCAGTGATCCTGAGGAAGGTGAAAGATAAGCCTAGAACTACATGGCAGGACCTAGTCAACGACCTGAAGACAGCTGGGACCACAGTCTCAAAGAAGAGCATTAGTAACACACTACGAAGCCATGGATTAAAATCCTCCAGCACACGCAAGGTCCCCCTGCTCAAGCCAGCGTATGTCCAGGCTCATCTGAAGTTTGCCAATGACCATCTGGATGATCCAGAGGAGGAATGAGAGAAGGTCATGTGGTCTGATGAGACAAAAATAAAGCTTTTTGGTCTAAACTCCACTCGCCGTGTTTGTAGGAAGAAGAAGGATGAGTACAACCCCAAGAACACCATCCCTACCGTGAAGCATGGAGGTGGAAACATCATTCTTTAGGGATGCTTTTCTGCAAAGGGGACAGGACGACTGGACCGTACTGAGGGGAGGATGGATGGGGCCATGTATCAGGAGATCATAGCCAACAACCTCCTTCCCTCAGTAAGGGCATTGAAGATGGGTCATGGCTAGATCTTCCAGCATGACAACTACCCAAAGCACAAAGCCTGGAACTACAGGAAACATCTGATTGATATATGTAATTGCAAAGAAAGGTTTCTGTACCAAAAATTAAGTTTTGTTTTTCTAATGTATCAAATACTTATGTCATGCGATAAAATGCTAATTAATTACTTAAAATTCACACAATGTGATTTTCTTGATTTTTGTTTTAGATTCCTTCACTCCCAGTTGAAGAGTACCTATAATAAAAATTAAAGACCTCTACATGCTTTGCAAGTGGCAAAACCTGCAAAATCGGCAGTGTATCAAATACTTGTTCTCCCCACTCTAGTTCTAAATGTGAGGAGTTTTGGTGGACCATCAAGTCCTTTCACATTTTTGATATACTGTCATTCTGAATAGTTTGTGTAAACTGGGATCAGAGGTGTGGAAATTAGTGTTCGCCTTGTTTATTTACTGTTTATTTATTTTTAGCTCTATTTTAAAAAATCAACAGACCATCTGGGAATAAAATATCAGCACCCCATTAGTAGGACCTAAGTAGTCTGATTATTACAAGCTACATTATTCAAAAAGTAGCTCCTCCTTTCAGTTTTACTTTCATTTTCAAGCAACCAGTATCCTGAAGGTGAGTGAAGTATCTGTACACTGTAGTTTGAGAGAAAGTAATATTGTGATTGCTGCAATAGGGTGTTTGAAATTCCATCACAAAAAGGACCCACTAGTCATTTTGAGAAACAAATAGTGATCATTACCCACAGGGTCTCAGGGCATTGTTGTGGAAAATAGTTTTTTTGGTTTGGGAACCTCAGGGCCTCATATTTGGATTGCTTCTATGGTTTGTCATGGGAAGAAAGAGTTAAGCCAAAATGTTAAGCTCTCAAATTGCTGTTTTTTCTACGTTTCTACCCACACCTATGTTCATAAGATATGGACCATGACTGAAAAAACTGTATCCTGGATATAAGCAGCTGAAATCAGCTTCCTCCATAAGATGGCTAGATTCAGCCTTGGAGTGTGGAAGCTCCGAGTAGAGCTCCAGCTCCTCTGCACTGAAAGTAGTTGTTCAAGTATCTCAACAGGATGCCTCCTAGTATCTTTCCTTTGGAGGTTTTCAGGGCACGTCTCATTAGGACTAGACCCAAGGGCAGACCCGGGACCTACTAGACGAACTAGATACCTTTATCCTGAAATATCCAACTGCCATGCAGGGTGAAGAGAAAAGCTGAGACAAAAAGAGGGAGTGGTAGAAAAATAAACTTTTCTGCATGTTCATATTCCTGCTCCCCCTTCATTTTCTTTTATTTCCCCTATTTTCTTGACTTTGCATGGTGCTGTAGCATTTATGTAAAACTTTCACTTCTTACCTATAAAATGGAAATATAGCAACTTTTAACAATGAGCTCTTACAAACTGCAGGTAATTCTTTTTAGAGTGAGCTTCTGTAAAAAAAATGCACTCAGTCTATTCAGTAGGTTATAAATTGGACGTTCAGTACTTTGCGGTTTTGTTATGACTCATTGGTGTCCTTTTTTCTTTTCCTTGTTGATACTCACGTTAAATGCAACGTTAAAAGTTGACGGTGTGTAAGCACTAGCTCTGGTCTCTTACATTGAAGATCCGACCAAAGGGTTTAGTTATATGTCCACTCAAGTAATGGCCAGTTAGAAGTATAGAGATGGATAATGAACTTTTATATAATTTTTTTTTCTGCATGGAAAAAACAACACATATGCTTCTCACTGAAAACCAACTATCCACCAATCCACTTTGGGTCTGCGGTGTTACAGCTAAATTGCTGAAAATAAGAAAATGTGGTGAATTCACTGGTTGCACTAATTCATTGGAAAGTGACTCAAACCATTTTCGACACACACAAAAAATTTTACACTTTAAAAAGCTAACTTGAAATCAGCTGAGTGGATACCACATGCTCATGATGTGGCTGTAGAAGTTTTAAAATTTATTTTTTTCTCATAGGTTAGTATTTTACACAATGTTATTCAAAATATAAATTGATTCCCCCACATTGCACAAGACATTATCTCATGTTAAACACATTTTATAAAAAAGAAACAATTTCTTTTGAGAAGAGGAGATTCACATGTGCACATAAACTGACAGTGTAGTAATGTTGCTTTTAAAATTAAATGGAACATGCTGTATTTTTCTGTTTCTTCAAACCAGGCACCAGATGTATGTGTTGAAATATGAAACTGCACAGTCATATTGACCCTATTATAGCTGTTTGTGATATCACCAAGAAGTATGCAATTCCTATATTCTAAAGTGTGAACCTTGACTTCAAGTGTGGTTTTAAATGCTGCTCTTATACACTCAAAGAAGATTTACCAACTCTTTTGGGAGTTTTTGAAAAAGCCTGACGCTACACTTCAGCACTATGAAAGAAAGAAAACACACAGAGCAGAAACATGCAAAAGCGTTAGTAACTGACAATAAGTAAAATATATGACAACAGAAGCCAAAATGAATTGCTCATAACATCTTTCTCTTCTTTTTAAAGGATTACTACAAAATTACCTTAAAATGACCTATATGAATACAAATCTAATAGCAAAGGGCTGTGAATCTTTGTTGCCTATCATTTCTTAGTTAAATGAAGTGACAGTAAAGAATCTATTAGATAACAGAGCTGTTAGCCTTATAGTACAGAATAATTACAACACTACTAATGCTACTCTGGGTCAGCTCACCTCTTTATACCTTCCTACCTATAGTTCGTTCAAAGAATAACAGAACGGATTGGGTTTACACATGTAAGAATGCTGGTGGTATATTCAGTATATCTGTGTAAAATGGATTTGTTATGTATCTTTGAGCTATAACCTGAATCAACATTGAAAGCGAATGGGACCGATTTTGCTTAGTTTGTGCATTTCCCCCATTCTTTGAAACCAAAAACTCTGCACCAAAACATTTTGCCTTAATAGAACAAACAAACAAACAAACAAAAAAAACACAGTTATGGTGGATGCGAAAGATCTGCCATCCTTCCCCCAGCACTCCTCGCCAGCAGATCTTGCCACCACAAAGTAGCTTTTGTATTTCAGGAACAAAACTTTCCATGTATAGTAAGGACAAATGTTTTCACCATACAACAAGATTTTAGATATGTGTTTATTTTAGTTTTTTCCTAATCGTTTATTATTGCCACCTTTCAGATTGAAATATTAAACTGTTGAATGATGAGTAAAACCTGCAAGGCTGGCCCAAAGGCATGTTTGTGTGCAAGCAAACTGTTCACTCAGTCAAAGAAGATGAAATTACATTGTTGAGGCTGCTAGCTACACTAACCTGCCTCATCAGGGCTGACTTGTCAGCTTTAAGTCTGCTACGCATGGAGTAATCTTTATTTTGTGACATGAATTTTCAGACAGGCTGTCGTTGTTGCAATGTCATGACAGATAGAAGATACCTGTAATTTGTCAGTTCTCGTGGTGGTTTTGAAACTTTCCTAGCAGAATCTCGGTCAGCTGATCCAGCCGATGAGGCAGGTGAGACAGCCAGCAGACCCAGTTTTTGTGAAACTTTGGCACAGGAACACGAATGCTGTTTGGCTAATAAAACAATGACAACCTTAACTTTCTCTTCAGAACTTTTTCTGACAAAAACTTTAAAAAACCCCACCTTCAAAAAATAAACTAAGACAAAAGGCAAAAATATGTTTTATATTTTTTAAAATGCATCATTTTCCTTTTTCATTGTATGTCAGTCTCAGTTTAGTCAATTCATTTAATTTGGTGCTGGTATTTTAAGGCCTTCATTTTGATTAATTATTACATAAGGAAATAACATGTATTAACACGCGTTAAGGTGCATTACCACCACTAGTAGGTAGTGGTAATGCACCTAAAGTTTGTCTGTAAGCTATGAAGAAGAAGCACAGGATGTACAACAGAATTTCAAGTCTATGTTATTGTCTCGATGTGAAACATGTTCCTGGTACAACTGTAAAAAATAAGTAAGAAAATTTTAATGTGACTGTTTCAGTTCATGTATTTGTCTATTTATTGATGTACCTGTAAACCATTTCTGAACTGAAAAACGTATTGTTATAATGTCAAATTTTAATATTTGTTAAAATTGGATCAAATACATTTAATTGACATTAATTACTTGCAAAGCCTCTAATTAATCACTTCTCACCATTAAATTAATTGTGAACAAAAGGCTTTGCAAACATTATTATAAAGGTCCCCTGACGGTACTTTGTGTATTTCAATGATATGTAATTGATAATAAATTGTTTAAGTGAAATTCCTGAAAGCGTGATTCTTTGTCAGTTTTAAAACTTTAAGTAGTGGCCATTACATTTTATAAAACTACCTCTTGAAGCTCATCAACAGAATGCCAAGAGTGTGCGTAGCAGTAATCAAAGCAAAAGGTGGCTACTTTGAAGAACCTAAAATATAAGACATATTTTCAGTTGTTTCACACTTTTTTGTTCAGTATATAATTCCACATGTGTAATTCATAGTTTTGATGCCTTCAGTGTGAAGCTACAATATTCATAGTCATGAAAATAAAGACAACTCTTTGAATGAGAAGGTGTGTCCAAACCTTTGGTCTGTACTGTATCTAATGTTATTGTCATGCTGTTTTTAGAAAAAACATTCAAAAGATGACATCTGTGCCAACTATACAATGTGCTGGTGCCACCTTTTGGCAAAAATCTCATTCTGTACATAAATTATCTTTGCATGCTTCATCATGTCCCTCTAAAAATACACCTATCAGGGCTCTCTGGTTTTATATATATATATGTACAGGAATAGCCCAGCCAATCACAGCAGTGGCAGGTAGGCTGAGTTATGAATCATCAGCCAATCAGCTGGCATGTTGATGATAGCAAAATGAGTCACAGTTAGTAGGGAAGACAGCTGAGCCACTGGGCAACAGTTCCTTATTGGTGAACTTGCTTAACCAATGACAAATTGGGAATCCATGAAAACTTGAAAGACAACATAAAAAACAAATGACCTGTTTGTGCTTATTAAAGAGTTTTTTTTTTTTTCTTTCTTCAGGTAACATCAGCTCAGACTTAGCTGTGGTCTCAGTGTTCAAAGCCGGTTGGTACAAATACAGAACAAATACATACATAAAGAGTAGACATTTGTCTCTTGCTTTCATAAGGTGACAAATAGTTCAAACAAACAACACACATTACAATAAAGCTGTCATGATAACCTCAAAATAATCCTGGGATTATTCAAACTAAACTTGGCGGTATATTACCTGATCTTGCTGGGTGACCTATTCTCTGGCAGGTTATTTGCATGAGCAATGCTCTTGATAGCCATAATCAGTTGTTGTAAGCCTATAGATTCACTTCTAATTTCTAACTCATTTTCACTTCCTGGATGCTGCTGTCTTCAAAAGCTGGAAAAAATACAGTAGAAAAATATAGCAGGTTTGGACTGTGCATTAAGGTGGACTCGCGCAATTAAAAAAAAAAATGCAATCCTTTTCCAAAGAATAGGCTTCTAGTAGCTTTCATATTGTTAGGGCAGACAGACAGACAGACAGACAGACAGACAGACAGACAGACAGACAGACAGACAGATAGATAGATAGATAGATAGATAGATAGCTCCAGCAAATATCTAATTACCTCTAACCAGCTTCTCTATCCCTGCTAAAGAAAAGCATCCTTATAGCATGATGCTACCACTACCATGGTCACTGTGTGGATGTTTTGGTCTAAATGACACAACATACTTCTTGACCATTACTTTTGAATAAAAAGATCTGAATGTTACTCTTCAGCTCAGGAAAACAGAAGTATTAATCTCCTCATTTAGCACCGGTACCGTCCATAGATCAATGGATCAGTGGTAAATTATGTTATTCATTACATAATATGAAATAAACTAATGGGCAGTAACTTATTTAATTAGAACAGACCTACAGTGAGTTTTGACCATTTTTATGTTACGCTAATGAAATTGTGTGGACATGACAAAAAGAAGCAGCTTTTCTTCATAATGATGAAGAAAAGCAGCTTCTTTTGAACTTTCTAAGAAAGCTTTGCTGTATGTAAATTTACGAATATCCATTTTAGTGGAAAATCAACAAATTATATACAGGAAAGAGCTTTCCTAGTATTTCATGCAGGGGCATTTCTCAAATTCTGATAAGTGACCTATGGTACATACAATATGTCTATTGTATCAAGCTAGGAATTAAACAGTTTAACCTATATGTGGTGCAAGGACTTAAACACTGACATGACATGGGGTCATTCCTGGGTCATTCCTGAATTAGAGGACATTTAGGCACCAAACCTTTTAAAAAACTAACCATTTATTTTATAATTTTGTATATGTTTGTAAGAAAAAACAGGTAATAAACCATCATATAATTTGATTTGTCCAGCTCAACCATCAACAGTTCACTTTATTGAGATATTTGTCATGTGCTGTGTTTAGCACAACCCTGTTACAGATACTCAGGCACCTGAACAACATAAATTTCAAAAATATTTCTGAATAAATCCTTTATAATTAAATAAAATAAGTAAAATTGTATTTGAATTTCAGATAATAGTTGACTTAAATTAATTTAAGCCAGTTTTGAAATCTGTCTTACTCAAGTTTTGAATTTTCAAATGTTTTTTTTACTAATTTCAACATTTATTTTTTAATATATGTTGAAATGCATCATTAATATGAACAAATCTATTGACCTTCCATAGAACAAATCCTTGTCAGCTGATAACTTATTTAAGATTAGTCAGTCAGTCAGTCAGTGACTGACTTATTTAAGATTATTTTAATAAAAACTGACATGGTAACAGGGTTAAAATTAGAGTAACAGGGTTGCAAAAAGTAACAGGGTTGAAGGGACCCATCATGTTTGATTGTAAATCATGACATAGCAATACATACTCAGTAACAATCAAGAACTTATAAACTGAGAAAATAAGAAATTTTCTTTAATTTTGTTTTCACATCTGAGGAGAGTAATCCATACTTCACTTTCAATTGCCATGTGACATGAGGTAGCATTGTCTGGAGGAGAAATGAGGGTCAGAAGCTTCTCAAAGGGATAAGAGTGGAGAGCATCCATCACTAGCTAGAAAAATATGTTTCCCCCAGTCTGTTCATACATTTTATCTCGCAGTGAAATTTATTCACCTCTTGGATGTTCCCTGGGTAGACAGCATAGTCGTACACGAAGGCACACCATTTCCCCACAATCTATTGACTGTACCACTGCAGTTCTGTATGTTGCCCTATGTGTGGTCATCAATGGGATTAAAAGCTAAGGCATTTGGTTTTCTGGCAGTCATAATGCAGATTTCCTGTTGCAGAACACATGCAGCTGACATCACAGTAGAGTTTTTCCCCATCTGCATTATGCCTTCATTGTTAGGGCCTCTGCTTTTTAACAGTGCTTACTGGTGTACGAGATTTCTGTAGAAATCAATTGAAATTGAGATAAATGTCTATAAAACTACTAATAATTATCAAAACATAATTTTAACAATTATGACAATTATGCCATTATTGCCACATTTTAAACATTAAACATAGAAGTTTTATCCTATTATAAATAGATTATCCTTTCTGAAGGAGATGCAACTCTGTTACTGTAGTGCAACCCTGTTACTCTGATTACAGTAACCCTTATATATGCTACTGTTAGCGTTTTTGCTCGAGAGTACATGCTAGCTGTGGTAGCTGCTATTCTAGCTGGTCAAGAACAAACTAGGCTAAAAAAGAAAAAAAGAAAAAAATTGCATTGCTTAGAGTGACACACTCCATCACGGCTGAAAATGTTTTTAAAAAAAGATGAAAAATAGAAGTGAGGATGTACCTTAAATCCACCCACGGTCGGAGCAATTAATTTGATGATGCAATTTCTGCTGAGTCATGTAGCTGATTTCTTTTTCTTCCTTCAGATGGCTAAAAAGGTTTTAGTAACAGGGTTGCATGTATGTTGAGAAACACAACTTCAGAGCATTATTACTACTATTTTAAATATGTCAGTGATAAAATTGTTTTAACAATAATAAGAAAGATATATCACCAAAATCATACCAAAAAAATTGATTTTTATTATTATTTTGTTATTTATCTTATTTTAAAACTTATTTTGATATGTAGGTTGGTCATTGTGAGGGAGGGACAAGAAAAAAAGCAAATGTAGGGGATGCTCAAGAGTTATTTGGTATTTTAAATATTTTGTTTTCACTTTAACTACTGCTACAGTTAAGTTTTATCTCATGACAATTTTAATTTACATAACAAGTGCATGTTTCTGTATTTTGTCCATGGATTATTTGAAATTTTATGGGGGGGACAGAAAATGTCCTCCAATCCTGGAATGACCCAACTATCTGATTACCAATTAGGCGAGTCACAAGCTTTAAGATTGAAAAAATTAAGATGCTTTAAAAATGTTATTTATTACTATAAATTATGGTGATACATATTTATGATGTTTACATCATTTTTTGATTTTGTACTAAGAGTAACCCTGTTAGTACAAACAAAAAGTGAGTCCTTTACAATAAAGTCTCCAACGGTAACCAAATTTCTTTTTCTGGAAAAAGCAAAAACTATTTGATAAAATTAAATATTAAATTTTTGTTTTTGCTTCTATTTTATTAGTTCTTAATTTTTAACAGACAGACAAAATCAGTGTGCTTCTCTGTTATTTCTGTTTTGTAGAGCTTTTGAACAATGGCAGTAACTGACTACAGAGTTACTGGTACTATTTATATTAAGGTGGATTTCCAAAATTAAACCTGCTAGGACTGCAGATCCTTCAGAAACAATATTGCAGAGACACCTGTTCTCTTAACAGCACTGAAAACTAAAGCCAATCTCTAGTTACAGCATGTAAAACGATAGGGTACTTTTCCCTTCACTTGCTACAGATTCCACTTTCGGTGGTGGAGGAAATTTTGGGGGAGTTGAAGAGCTGTTGTGCTTAATGTGAAGATGGGTCAATCTAATTAAATAGAGCACAGAGTAATATCTAGTACAGGTTTATTCATGTTTAGAGTATGCAGCTTCCCCTGCTGTTTGAATCAGTTGGCTCTGACTCCTGGTACTTTCATTTCAAGCAAAAATGTACCTTAATCTACAAAATATGAAACCCACAGAAGATTTAAAAAGAGCAAAGAGAGGTTGTAATGTTTTTTTTTAGTTTTTTTTTTAAGTGCCACCTGATACAACCCAACTTTGAAAGGATATATTGTAGCAATAAAAACACATCCTTTGAACTTTTTCACATTTTGTCACATTAAAGCCCAAAGCTTTATTGTATTTTATTTGAATTTTATGTAATTGACAAAAATAAGCAGTGCATAATTTTGGTTAATTCCATTTTCATGTATTTTGCAACCACATCTAAAATTGTGAATAGTGTGTTTACATTTGGGATAACCCAATTAATTAATTAAAACTTCAATTCAATTCAAAAATAATTGATTGATCACAAAGGGAATTATATGTTGTTGCAACTCACATTAAACAAGTTTATTCAAAGAGTTGTAGTAGATAGTGATGGGAGGAAGGATCTCCTGTTAGTATTACAGGACATCAAAAGAAGCCTCTGACTGAAGACACTCTGTTGTTGTATAACAGCCGGATGAAAAGGATGCTTAGGGTTGTCTGTAACGTTCTTCATTTTATGAAGAATCCTTCATTGCACAGCTAATAGTTATCCTGTTAACAGATGCTCCCACATGGGCTTTGGATCTCCTCAGTTACCATGGGCCTTTAGGTTGCTTCACTGATTAACGCCCTTGTCAATTTAGGTGGGTTGCAAATCTTGGTAGGTTTACAGTTTACAGTTGTGCCATGCTGTATCTATTTTAAAATCATGGGCTGAACTGTGAACCATCGGATGTCCAAAGCTTGGAACATTGTTGCATACTAAAAACTATATCTGTGATATGTCTGCTGTGTTCTTTGGTTTGTTCAATAATGCTCTCTAGCAAACCTCTGAGGGGTTCACAGAGCAGCTGTATCTATACTAAAATTATATTACACAGCTGGAATTCTGCAGTCTGATCTTTTTAGGGGTATCAGACTAAAGGGGGCTGAATACAAATGCAAGAAACAAAATTTGTGGCTTTTCCACGTATCCTTTTGAAAGCCACTATACAACATTGACCACCCTATGTACTCTTGCTGCGTTTAAGTAGTCAGCTGCAATGCTAAAGGTTTTTGGTATCCAAAACCAAATATAAAATCAGCACAGTTACTGCCAGGGGGCCCTTGATTCAATCAGCCCTTGGTATTAGGGACTAAAGTGATAGGCTTTAGTATTATTTTTTGTGGTTTCCTCTAGGTACTTATGAGCAGTCAGTAACCTACTGCAATCAACAGCTGTAAGAGTGATCTCAGTTTGGAGATTTAGAGAGGAATTTTTATAAAGGAACTACTCAGAGCAGAATTATTTTAAGAGCAAACACAACTCAGCTACTCAAAAATTGATTTCTAAATATTTCTACTACATAATTCCTACAGACGTGACAGTGGTTCATATCGCCAGTACTCAATACAGCTGCTAGATTAACACTGTTAACACTGTTGCTACTGAACTGTAGTAGGAAAAAATGTACTATTCCCCACATCCTTTAAAAAATGAGCTATTCCTTTTAAGACTTTTGACCTATCTTCCCGGCTGTCAAAATGTTTTATTAGATAGCACAGAGCTGTAAAATAGTCATATTTTTTTATAGATTCAACCCAGTGGAGAAAAATGTTTACCAATTCAGTCTGGCTAATGATTGATGAAATTGTATGAGTCACCAAAAGGCTAAGTTACTTTCAGTAGTGTATATCTGACTAAAAGAATGTCAGTCAGATGTACACTACTACACAATGTACTGCACCTCTAGCATATGATGCAGGCTTTTGGGGAAAAAAAAATCAATGGAAACCTGCTATTTGACAGCTGTTTGATGCAGATATAATCTAGTGGTCAAATTAAGTATTTGTTCATCACAAGTAAATTAGAAAGATGAAAATTAACAAATTTCTCAGATTTATAGTTATATTCCAAATTATTTTATATTTCCGTAAAATTGTTCAAATTGTTTTTGTCAAAACTTATTTCCCTTTTAATTTATCTTCAGAAAAGTTTCTATAACAACATCTTTAAGACCCAGCTACACCACGTTTAAACTCTCAGATTAACCCTCAGGCTACGAGGCACTAAATCCCTGGCTCCTGATTGGCTTTCTAAGAAACTAAGGTGGGATGTTCAGAGTGGTGTGATTGCCCATAAAAGGGGACTCGTCTATATGGAAAGTACCTGAAATTTTAAGGGTCAATTCTGTGCATGTGTGTGTGTGTGTGTGCATACTAGCTGATGACAAATCTGCTTACACTGATGTGGCACATATCTTCTTGAGACAAAAAGCAAATCTTCCTTGTGTAAAACAATTATGTATTGGGGCATAACTCGATGCAAGTTACACTAAAATTTAAAGGAAATTCCCGAGAATCTGTCTAACTTCTGTTTGACAAGTAGAATCATGTGAGCTGGTAGTTGTTTGGAAGCTGGCTCTGCAGTAATTTAGGTAAAACAACGAAGAATTTGTGGTTATTTAAAAAAGTAAAATGAAGATTTGGTTTCATTTTTGAAGCTTTTCAAACCCATGTAAAACATAACTCCACCCTCATCTCCTTGTTAAAGCAAGACTTAACTGTGATTAACCACATTTCCTGAAAATCTGAGTTCGATTTTCCTATCCATACGCAGGCATGATTCCTACCAGACCCATAGATTTAAATAACTACTTAAACAGCTTCTGTGTAACAACATAAAGTAGGCTAAAAAATATCGAACAGAAACATCTCATGCCCCGATTGAAAGAAATTAAAAGGCAGATAACAAACAATATCACTGACATTCATCAGTCTGTAAAGGGTTACAAAGCCATTTATGATGCTTTGAAACTGCAGACCACAGTGAGAGCCATTATACACAAATGAACAAAATATTGAACATTGGAGAACTTTGCTTGGAGTTGCCGACCTGCCAAAATTATTCCTAGAGCGCATTGACCACTAATCCAGGAGGTCACAGTAGAACACAAAACAACATCTAAAGTTCTGCTGGCTTTACTTATCTTGGTCAAGGTCAGTGTTAAAAAGTCAAGAATAAAAAAAAAGACTGGGCAAAAATGGTATCTGTGGGAATCATGGTGGTCTCAAACATAAAATCCTAAGGTGAATATTTGGCCATCAGTTTGTAAATTTGAACTGAAGCACCCTAGGTTATGCAGGAGGACAATGAGCCAAGGCCCACCAGAAAGCCAAATCAGCCAAACCATCAGGTGTGCATCAAATTACCATCAAACAGCCCACACCATAATCGTGTCTGAACCAAACTTTGAGCGTGACACAATGCAGTCAGGTACAGGGGTTGGACAATGAAACTGAAACACCTGGTTTTAGACCACAATAACTTATTAGTATGGTGTAGGGCCTCCTTTTGCGGCCAATACAGTGTCAATTCGTCTTGGGAATGACATATACAAGTCCTGCACAGTGGTCAGAGGGATTTTAAGCCATTCTTCTTGCAGGATAGTGGCCAGGTCACTATGTGATACTGGTGGAGGAAAATGTTTCCTGACTCGCTCCTCCAAAACACCCCAAAGTGGCTCAATAATATTTAGATCTGGTGACTGTGCAGGCCATGGGAGATGTTCAACTTCACTTTCATGTTCAATCAAACCAATCTTTCACCAGTCTTGCTGTGTGTATGGTGCATTGTCATCCTGATACACGGCACCTCCTTCAGGATACAATGTTTGAACCATTGGATGCACATGGTCCTCAAGAATGGTTCGGTAGTCCTTGGCAGTGACGCGCCCATCTAGCACAAGTATTGGGCCAAGGGAATGCCATGATATGGCAGCCCAAACCATCACTGATCCACCCCCATGCTTCACTCTGGGCATGCAACAGTCTGGGTGGTACGCTTCTTTGGGGCTTCTCCACACCGTAACTCTCCTGGATGTGGGGAAAACAGTAAAGGTGGACTCATCAGAGAACAATACATGTTTCACATTGTCCACAGCCTAAGATTTGCGCTCCTTGCACCATTGAAACCGACGTTTGGCATTGGCATGAGCGACCAAAGGTTTGGCTATAGCAGCCCGGCCGTGTATATTGACCCTGTGGAGCTCCTGACGGACAGTTCTGGTGTAAACAGGAGAGTTGAGGTGCACATTTAATTCTGCCGTGATTTGGGCAGCCGTGGTTTTATGTTTTTTGGATACAATCCGGGTTAGCACCCGAACATCCCTTTCAGACAGCTTCCTCTTGCGTCCACAGTTAATCCTGTTGGATGTGGTTCGTCCTTCTTGGTGGTATGCTGACATTACCCTGGATACCGTGACTCTTGATACATCACAAAGACTTGCTGTCTTGGTCACAGATGCGCCAAGCAAGACGTGCACCAACAATTTGTCATCTTTTGAACTCTGGTATGTCACCCATAATGTTGTGTGAATTTCAATAATTTGAGCAAAACTGTGCTCTTACCCTGCTAATTGAAACTTTACACTCTGCTCTTACTGGTGCAATGTGCAATCAATGAAGACTGGCTACCAGGCTGGTCCAATTTAGCTATAAAACCTCCCACACTAAAATGACAGGTGTTTCAGTTTCATTGTCCAACCCCTGTAAGTATCGTTTACCTGGCAACTGCTAAACCCAGACTTATCCATTAGATCATGAGACAGTGGAACATGTCTCCACTGCTCTAGAGTCCAGTGGTAGCATGCTTTACACCACTGCATCTGACAATTTGTATCACTCCTGGTGATGTAGGGCTTGGATGCAGCTGCCCGGCTATTGAAACCCATTCCCTGTAGGTCTCTACACACTGTTCCTGAGCTAATCTGAAGACCACACAAAGTTTTAAAGTCTGCAGATATTGACATTGCAGTGTTGGGACCCCAGCCATGGGTACAACATGATAAGACCTTTTCTGGAACTCTCAAAATAAATCGAATTAACCTACTTCAACCACAACCAGAAACGGGGTAACAGGGGACTTCACGTGACGTCACTGTCCGAATTAAAATCCCGCTTTCGCAGCAAACTGACCTCGTCCATGCAGGTCCCGAGCGGAACTGGATGGAGGGACACAGCGCGATAATGTCTCTTTGCTGGCAAACAGACATAACTCTTCAAACTGGATCCAAGAGTGTCATACGATCACGCGATCATACACAATAAGTTAAGTAGGAATGAATTGCTGTTTGTGTATCTGGTATTTATTCATGAACGGGGGTAATTAAGGTACAAGCGTTGCTTGACTTTCTCTCTGAGGTCTACAGAAGCAAACTGTGTTCCAGAGAGTTCCCAGTAGAGACCCTGTCTCTACGACGCCGAGTGGAGCAGTTTTCCCGGTCTGAAGGAAGGACAACGGGACCGCATCACCGTGGTTACAGCAGTAACGCCGGCCGACAGAACAAGCCGCCCCACCCCACAGCTACGGAGGTTAGCTGCAGTTAACCCGTTGTTCACTGTGGAAGCTTTATTCAACTTTGTCCCCGGACAACTTTTCTTCAGCACGGTTCACGTAAGAGGTTGTGTTTGGGCAGAGAGAAGTAGTTTAGTATGAAATAATCTAAACCTTTTTCATTTTATGACGTTTGGTTTTGTTTGTGTTGAAACTCAGCCATCTCAGTGCTAGCAGATTATCTGTTCAGCACATCTGCTCAGGTTGTGTGTTCTGTTTTTTTTTTTAAAGTTAAGACAAACTTTATTTAAAGGGTGATTTTAAACACAGAAGATCAGCCATAACGTGCCGTCCACGCTTATGCATTTTAACCCTTTTATTAATGGTATTTTAAAGGTATGTGTTTGATTCTGATGATAAGCTATAAGCTTCTTTTGTTAGCTTCAACCGCTTACAGCTAAGAACACGTGCTTGCCTGCTAAAGATCATTTAGATCATTTGTTAGTTTTCAATCTAGTTAGTTATCAAGTTTAGTAAAATAATATTTAGTGAAATATTATTTTACTAAACTTGATAACTAAGTAACACAATTAAGCCCATTTCTCAAAGATTTGGTTCTTATTCAAAATAATATTTCTTTAAATATTATTTTAATAAATAAAGGCAGCTAATTAAACACCGTTGAGAATTGGTCATCCAGAAGGTTGGTTTATTCAGCAAATCATTCTTTAAAATATTATTTTATCAAAATAATATTTTATCTGATCTTGCATTGTGAATGGTTGTCTAAAGGTATGCCAATTATTGCCTAAGTTAGTTCCAAGACTAACTTAACTTCATTTCCAGATTCTTAAAAGATAATCCTTGGTTCTCAAACATAAATATTGCATGGTAATATTGCATCACTCGTTTGGTCATGGTTTTCAACCATCTTTGATCAACTTGTTTATATTGTACATAGCCCATTAGTCTTCCTTATTCTTTAATTCTGCTTTGTAGTTTAGTTGGATTGTTTTAGCATGGTAAAGAGTTTGTTGATTGAAATATGTTTGACTTTGAGTTGACTTATTTTTGTTAGTAAATTCTTGTATTTTAAGAAATTGTGTGAATTTATTCCATGTGTGTGCAGAGTTTTGCTGTTCTATAATGTCAGAGCTTGGCTCATCCCTTTCAATTTTGAACTAATGCCACCGCCTTATTGGCCTGGTATTCACAGGACAACCTTTAACAGACTGAATTATTATTTAATAAAATATTAAAGTCAGTTAGTCAGTCAGTCATTTTCTACCGCTTATTCCATACTGGGTCGCGGGGGAGCTGGTGCCTATCTCCAGCAGTCTTTGGGCGAGAGGCGGGGTACACCCTGGACAGGTCGCCAGTCCATCGCAGGGCAAAATATTAAAGTATTAATATTAAATAATATATTCATATTCATAATTACAACAGCAGAAAGCTTGTGACCTCCGCAAATAATGAGCCTCAGCATCACCTGACCACTTTCGAGCTATCCCAATCACTTCCACTTTGTTATTATACCACACTCAGCTGACTTTGGAAAATATTGTAGTATTGTATATATTTCAGGCCTGGAATATATTGACAGGTGGCATCCTAACACAGTGCCGCACTGGAATTCATTGTTGACCTGTTTCATCACAGCTTGTGGAAGCAATCTGCATGCCGAGGTGCTCGAGATTAAACATCTGTGGCCATGGAAGTGACCTGAATTCAATGATTGAGAGTGATGACCCAATACTTTGGCTATATAATGGATTTATTGACACGAGATTAAAAGCAGTTAAGCAGACAGAGGAAACAAGATGACCATATGATTGGTGAGACAATGACTGTAAAACAGCACAAGCTGAGTAACTCACCTTATACTAGTCCAACCATACGCTGTGGTTTATTGACTCATCTTTCCTAAGTCCATTTTGCAGGTCTAAGGATGTGATTGAAGAAACTGTCTGATAGCTCAGTAACATAAAAACAACTCTAACTGAAACTTCATTCTTCCCATAAAGGCAACACTGCTAAAATAAATCCTAGAGATGATTTGTAATATATTAATAAAGATAAAACCAGATGAGTGAACAGTTAATTCTACAAAAAAAAAGAAACTGTAAAAAAAATGGAGACAGTGAATAAAATATAATAAAATATGCATTTATTTATGTTTTTATGCTGTGTCTCTATGTAATAGGCTCTATGTTGGTCACCAAAGTTCTGGTCTGCATTTCCTCAGACGTCTACAGTATATTAATAAAGGAGCGGAAGAGTCTTATAAGACTTTCTCACATTTTGAAGACATGCTCTCATACACAGGGTTAATTTGATTTTACCAATACCAATAACTTCAAGGGAAAAACCCAAACAAATAAAACAAAGCAATATTTAAAATACGTATTTGTAATAGAAAATAAAACGTTGTGAGAGAAAAATTAAGAAGATCCTAGTTTCATTCTTTTTTTTAAATGCCTCCATTTAGATTAACTATTTAATTCCATTTTGAAGAAACTTCTAGTATTTAAGGTTCAGAAATTTAATTTAGTTTGTTCTTGATTGATGTGGTCTGTGGCTAAAGTTCATCTACTGCAAAGCCATTGGGATGAAAACTGTGAGTTAAATCCAGAATTCCAAATTCCAAGAAAAATCTTTATTGGCATTACAGCAATGAAAACCTCCTTTAGCACTCAAAAGTCAGCATATTGGATGTTTTCACTGGTATTTCAACAATTTATATTTGGTGATTAAGCTCTGATCTTTTGAGGCTGGAAGGGCCTCCTTCCCATCACCCAAATCTTAAGCGCCCTCCACAAATTCCCTATCAGGTTCAAGACAACACTCTGGATTGGTCACTCTTAAATGTTAATATTAGATCTATACAGAGGAAATGTGTTCCTAAAATTAAAAAAAATTACTTTAAACTTAAGCCTGTCAGGGGAATAAATAATTTTGGGATTAACTACATATCCATACAAGTTTGGGTGTCAGGTTTTGGTCTTGAAGGTGGACCCTAGAATGCAAACGGACAGTTTTGATTTAATAATCAAAAAGAACACAAACTGGCAGGCAGGTAGATGGTTGCAGATGCAGGCGTGGATAAACAGAGGCAGAACAGACTTGACATGACCATAGGTAAAATAGACTTGGCATGAACAAAGGACTTGACTATGTTTCCGTGAGGAATAAACAACAAGACAATGAATATAACGAGCATGATGCAGGTGAAACAGGGAGACTGATTGCTTAGTGCAGGTGGACCGAATGAATTTAATTACTATGGCTGATAAAGGCAAGGTGAACAAAATGTGACTGGGCAAAACAGAAATCCAATGATACAAACTAATCGGAAGAAAACATAATGTACAGAACATAAACTAGAGAACAAACAAAAGCACAACCAGGAAAACAGAAGCAAGAGACAGAAACGTAAACTGGAAATAAGAATAACTAAAACCCAAACAAAAACCAAAACACCTTTAAATCATGAGAAAGGAAAGGTATATTAAAAGTTCTCAAATAAATCTGAAATGAAGTACAGAAAACTCAGACTGTAATTTGCCAAACACCATGCCCCAGAAAAGTATTTCAAATATTCATACATTTTTCACATTTTTTCACATCACCAATTCAAGGATTCAAGGATTTTTGTTTGTCATACTAGCTCATATTTACATGTTAAGGTGCGAAATTCGGACTCAGGTACCGGTTAAGAAGCATAATACTTAAGTAAAAAGAAAACTAAGTATAACATTAAAAGCTAAATCTAACAATAAATAGCAATCAGTAAAAATATATGCAGCGAAGAGCAAAAAAAACAGAAATATACACAGTTAAATAGTGAAGCTGAAATTATCTTTACAGAGTACTAAATACACATGTAAAGCCTGAGGCAGTCCTTAATATTGCACCTATAAGTGAGTGAAATGTTGCACCTTTGGTGGGTGAAGTGTTTAGTGCAGGTCAGTGTGTAGTGAGAGAGTTTACAGAGTGTGGCTCGAGTTCAGCAGTCTGACAGCTTCAGGGAAGAAGCTGTTTCTGAGCCTGGTGGTCTTGCTCTAAATGCTCCTCAGCCGTCTGCCTGAGGAGAGGGTCTGTGTGCGGGTTGGGTGGAGTCCTTCATGATGCGGAGGGCCCTTCCCCTGCATCGTGATGTGTAGAGGTCCGAGGTGGTGGGAAGACTGCTCCCCACAGTCTGCTGTGCAGCCTTTACCACCCTCTGCAGAGCCTTCCTCTCAGCAGCAGTGCAGTAGAGACACTGGTGAGCCTTCCTGACCAGAAGGGAAGTGTTGGCACTCCAGGTGAGGTCATTGGATATGTGCACACCCAGGTACCTGAAGCATGTATTATATTAGGATTTAATGTGATGGACTCACACAAAACATCACATAATTATAAAATGGAAATGCCACATAGACTTTGAAAATTTACAGATACAAAACTGCATTAAAATGTGTCCAGCCCTGTGCTTTGGGTTAACATATCCTCAGATAGTGCTCTCATGATATGTAGTGTGTTCTTTTACTGCACCTTAAGTTTTAAAGCATATGCACGGAATTTATTTTATTGACTTTGATCAAGTATTGGACTGGGACAAGGTAAGTTAGGCCACAGTTGGTGGTGCTAGTTTTAAGTCCTGCATTAAACGTTCATTATTGCAACATCTTACAATTGCTATTCTTTATTAAATCAAAGCTGTTCATTCAATGCATCCTGTTCATTATTACAACCACAGTAATATTACCCACTGAAGACAACCCTACCATTGGGTTGTTTATTATAAATAGGATTGGTGGTCAATAAATAGTGACCATTGTGGTTTGTGTTTTTTAGAGAGAAATATTAATTACTGAAGAACTGGATATAACCTAAATGACTGTATTTAAAATACTCTTTTGAAAAGTCATCAGTTTTTGTAATTTTTTTAACTATTCTGTGTATGAGCAGTAAAATTAATATTGCATGCACTAATACTGCAATGATAACATACCTGTAGTATATTGTGTAGCCCTGCTGCTGTCTATGATACGTAATTTTATTAAAAGAATGCAATGCATATGACTATAATTTTGAAACAGCAGATTTTAGCAGTGAACGGTAAAAATTTGAAATTTCTCAAATTTAGTCAAAAATGAAACCCTGACCTCTAACACTGCATAAACATTTATTGTAATACCTTTGAGTTTATAAAATGTGGACATTTTTATTTGTAGTTGCTTATGAGGGTAGTAATATTTACATTTGACGTAATACAATCATATATTTGTTATTTGGAAAATTATATTGTTGATGTTTTCGTAGAAAAATTACATTATATAAATCAACTGATTTAAATGATTAAAATCCCTATAATTAGTCAATACTTGATACTTTTGATCAAAACTCAAGCCGATCAAAAGTTGTTCGAACAGTTATATTAGGATGTGAAGGATTAAAACAAAGTAGCACACAGAATGCATTCAGGGAAAGTTGTTAATTGAATAGCCAGAAAAACAAACCTTCACAATTTTCTTTGCAGTTTTTGGAAGTTGACATTTTTCCGCTATTGACTAAAGAAGACAGTAAATTGTTAACTGGATGCTACACAAAAATTGATTACACCTCAAAATTCATGTTTTAGCTATACTTTGATGTATCAAGGCTGATTATAAAAAATATCCCCCAGCCATGCAATGTTTGACATATGGAAAATAAAAATTTTTTAAGTTTCTTATAAATAACAGTGATATAAAGTAAAAGAACTGTGATATAAATGGTTCGAATCAATCAAATCAAATAGTGAATGTTAATAGTTTTCAGCAGAGATGTGGTCATTCTCTGCAGAAAAAACAAAAACCGAAAAAAGTTAAGTTAAGGTTTAAAAGTAGTTTTTAGGAATTTACATTTTTGTCCTTAATGATTTAGGACAATTAAACCAATGTCTGAGGGTTAAATGAACATTGGTGATGTACTCTTTATGAAAGCCGTACAAACATCTGAGAGCAGACTGCACATTCAGTAACTACATTGTAAACCCACTTTTCCAGCTAATTCCAGGACTAATGAGACAACCATGTTCCATCTGAGCTTTTGACAAACATTTTAAGATAGCTGCCAAGCTCTTTCAAATTATAAGTCAATGCCTTCAACTTTTAATCAAATGTTTAATTTTAAATGATGAATATTGGACCCAGTCCCTCTTATCTGTGAATTTCAAGGCCTAAATTACTTCAATTGGATTGAATGAGGAATCCCTTATTGAAAAGGCATTGTTAAAAATGAGAAAAAAATTTTAACAACACTCATAGATGTGCTTAATTTAGTAGAAAGACGGAGTCAACTCCCTCTCCTTAAGTCAAGTCTCTGTCAAGGTGAATTTGAGGTCCAGTATACTTAAAGATAAACGAGCCATGTTCGCTAGGTAAACTTATACTGATCAGAGTTGTTTAAGGGATGAGACTGAAGCGGGTCACTGAGGAGATGCAAATGGGCGTCTGGAAGTGCCTGTGGAAGTTGTGCCATGTTTTGCATGGAGAGATTGGATTCACATAAGATGGCTTGAACTTTAGCAAGGGCTTGCAGGGGCATCAGAAATAGAGGGCCCTGAATAGTATACGTGTTTTAATGAATGAATAGCATGAGAAAACCTTAATTTTATCAATTGCCAGGTGGATTGAGACCATGAGAAGTGCTGTAATTTTGTTGTTCAGTGTTCTTCAGTAATTCCTTGTTATAATGCCAGACAACAAAAAGTGGGGAGTGGGAAGAGAAAGGGCAGAGAGCATAAAACGAAGAAGGAATAAAAAGGAAAGGGAATAAGACAGGAAGTTGACAGGATACTTTTAAAATCATTAGGGAGAGATAGAACAGAGCCTCTGGATTAGAATATGAGCCTGTGATGGAAAAGTGGTCATGTAGGCACAAACAACTTCGGATGCCACAACCATGTCTGTCAAGCACCCATACAGTGATGTCTCTGCTCACCGCATGCTTAGTGGGCTGAAAGAAGAAAGAAGAGCTGCCAAAACAAGGATGCTAATTTTAAACCATCTGAACTAGTAAACAACAGAAACATCTCTTCTGTAGATTACACCACAAACGCAAACTCGTAAACACTATGTACATCCCAAGATGGAGTCCATTTTACTGCCCATCTACCGGATTGGTGTTCTCCTTTGTATATTGCATTTTCGATTATGTTAAAAGCCAGTAGTGCTTTGAAAATAGTTTTAGCATTGAACACATCATAGTAAAGCAATACTGAGCTATATTACACATATATTGGATGTCCACAAAATGCAGTTAAAAGCCTTCATCTTAATCTAAACACTGCAGCGAGAGTTCTGATGAAAACCAAAAAGAGAGATCATATTTCTCCTATTTTAGCTTCCCTTCATTTGAGCCCTGTTAAATCCAGAACATAATTTTAAATTCTCTTTTTCACATATGAAGCTCTCAATTATTAAGCTTTGTCATACATCAGAGATCTGAATGTTCCATACATTCCTAACAGAGCATTTTGTTCTCAGACTGCAGGTTTACTGGTGGTTCCTAGAGTCTCTAGAAGTAGAATGGGAGGCAGATCCTTTAGTTATCAGGCTCCTCTCCTGTGGAACCAGCTCCCAGTTTTAGTCCGTGAGACAGACACCCTGTCTACTTTTAAGACTAGGCTTAAAACTGTCCTTTTTGATAATGCTTATAGCTAGAGTGGCTTAGTTTATTCTAGACTTTCTCTGTAGTGATGCTGCTATAGGCTTAAGCTGCTAGAGGACACAATTACCAGTTTCTCTCACTGCTACATTCTCCTACTCTCAAATTTTGCATTATTCAGTGTTATTTCATCTTTTAACTTCATGGTATAGACTGTTTTTTTCTCTTCATAAAGACTACATCTGACCTGGCACTCTCTTTGGCTGAGACGTGGAGGGAGGCATCAGCTGGGCTACCTCTGCCAATAATTTCAGTTTCCTTCTACTGTGTAGACACACTTTGTCCTATCTCTTTGTGTTTAACCCTGTCTCTCTCCTAGACATTGGCTGAGATTTTACTATGACTAACTGTATGTCCTCGCTTTAATCCTATAGACTTGAAAACAGGCCCAGAGCTTATCTGCCTAGCTGTTTCTCTCTGAGATGAAGCCACTAATTAACCATTTTTGGTTGGCGAGTAGTATGACAGCACACACTGTTACAGCAGCTCTAGGCTTTTCCGGTCGGTTATTTTGTTTATATGCGCGTTGCTTCTTGCTCGATTATTTGAAACAACAAATATCCACAGTCGGCAAGATCTACTTAAAATAGCAGTTTATTTGGAATGGCATGTTAAACCTGAGTTTGTTAACACACACATGATCCCGGCAGACATAGCTAGGAGTCCTAGATCTCTGTGGATTATCATCCCGGTGGAAAGAGACAAATGCGCCTTGGGCTGAAGCAGAAGCGAGGCTGTAGAGCCGACGAGCTAGCAGACTGGTGAACAATCTGAGGGACATTGGGTGGTCACCTTCAACCTGTACGTGGATCCACAGCTTCTTGTTGGGTCACAGCCAGAGGGTCCCACAGGCTCGACATACATCTTTGGACCTCAACCTTAACACTGGCTCTCCACAGGGTTGTACGTTGAACCCCCTGCTCTACACCACATCTACACCATTGTCATGTCAGATGACACCATAGTAGTGGGGTTCATCTCTGGGGGGGATAGGTACGCCTATAAGGACAAGGTGGAGTGGCTTACATCATCGTGCACAGAGAAAAACTTGGTGCTAAACATGTCTAAGGCCAAGGAGATAATAGTGACAATAGGAAAAAGAGGGCAGACATTTCACCACCATCAGCGGGGACTGTGTGGAGAGGGTGGCTGACTTCTTCTTCCTATGAGTCCACATTGAGGACGACCTGACCTGGAGCATGAACACATTTCAGCTGCTGAAAAAGGCTCAGCAGAGACTGTACTTCATGTGGGTGCTTAGGCAAAACAACATCACACAGAGCCTGCTGGTGTCTTTTTATAGGTGCTCTATTCAGAGCATAATGACTTACTGCATTTGTGTGTGGTACACCAGCTGTATGGTGGCTCAGAAGAGAGCACTCCAGAGGGTCATTAACATGGCCCAGAAGATCGTTGGCTGCCCTCTCCCCACACTTTAAAGATTTCATTGTTACCGCTGTGTCCAAAAAGCCCATAACATCATAAAGGACACTTCTCACCCAGGTCCCGCTCTGAACTGTTACTGTCAGGCAGACGCTATATATCATTTAAAGCAAAAACAAGAAGATTCTGTCAAGATCTGTGTGCTGTTGTTGTTGTTGTTGCTCTGTGCTTGGCCTCTAGGTGGCTCTGCGGTCGTCAGGAGTGGTGGCAGGTGTTCCATATCCCATTAATCATCCCTGGAGGGTATTTAAGATGGTTGCCGCCAGCAGTTCAGCGCCAGAGTGTTGCCCTCAGTGGTATTGACTCCAGCCATCGTTTGTCTACGCTTGTCTTTGTACCTTTTGGTAATTTTGTATTTGCCTCTTGCAGACTGGATTACTATACCAAACCTAACCTTTGAAGAATCCTAATCTACCTGGATGTATTGCTACTGGAGAAGGGTTTGCTAGCCACGAGGATTGTATTCGGCTTACCAACACTTTGCTTCCTAAGGGACTGCTGGCGGCCAATCCGACGGAGCTTTTCCTGGATCAACTACGAACCACCACAAGCGAACCCTGTCCACCCTCCCACATTATAACATCATCAGCCGAACCTCTGAGTCACCTCAAGTGAGTCCAAGTACCTACCAGCTTCATTCATCTCAGTGTGCAGTTTCCATTGCTGTCTCGCCCCTCCTGGCGGATCAAACTCAACCCCCTAGTAAGACAGATTTTGTTATTTTGTGATATTCATCATTTCCTGACTTTATATATCCTTACCGTGACTACTTACCTTTGCAGTTGTCTTCCGGTTCCAGCTCCACTCCCAATACCTGTTCCCTGTAAAATAAACCTTTTGTAAACATCATTTGGTCTCCTGATTGCTTTCTGCATGTGGGTCAAATCTATCCATAAAATCATGACAGAACCCACGGCCAACTCCAGGCTCATGACTCCACTCTCCGGTCCTTAGCTGAACAGCAAAGACAGACTAACCTCTAGATCGAACAGCTAGCTACAACATACCCTGAATAGTGTGTCCAGCCCAGCCGCAGAGGGCGCTGTAGCCCCACCGGTCACACAGCAGCTCCCTCACTCTCGTGACGTCACTTCCCCCAACCCCGAAAAATATTCCGGTGAGTCTGAAGATTGCAGAGGGTTTTTGTTGCAGTGTACACTTGTGTTCAACCGATCCCCACAATCCTTCCCTCATAATCATGCTAAGATTTCTTTTATTTTAGGACTGTTGTCGGGCAAGGCGTTAAAATGGGCGGAGGCCCACTTTAACAATTGCTGCGATTTTGGCTGTACTTTCTCTGATTTTGAGAGTGAGTTTAGAGACGTTTTTTCCAACGAAGTGGATCAGACTGCAACAGCCCGAAAACTCTGGTCCTTGAAACAGAGGCCAATCAGTTTCTGATTTCTCAATTGATTTTAGGACTTTAGCCACAGCTTCTGGGTGGGATGACTCTGCTCTCAAAACAGCGTTTTTTTCAGGCTCTAAACGAACCCTTTAAGGACGAGCTTGCTGTGATTGATGAACCTAAGACTCTTAATGGGTTAATAAATCTAGCCACCAGACTTGATAACCGCATAAGAGAGAGAAAGCGGTCCCGACAAGATTTTAGTGCCAGTAAGAAACAAGGCCCCAACCAGGTTCGTTTAGCTGTCCGCTCACCCATTCCTACCCAAAACGTTGAGCCAGAGCCCATGCAGATTGGGCGTACTCACCTCTCGGGTGAGGAAAGACAGAGACGCCGTCAGGCTAATCTTTGTTTTTGTGGCTCTTCCGAGCATCTTCTTGCTAGCTGCCCTGTCTGTCCTACTGGGCCAAAAGGGTGGGTCCGCCAGTAAATGAGGGGAAACTAACGGACCGTTTAAACCATCCTCCTGCCCCCAGACTTAGCTTGCCTGCGTCCTTAATATTTTAACGTCATATTCAGAATCTCTCAGCTTTGATTCCGGGAGTGATTCTGTTCATCAGAGTTTGGTTGTGGATGCTCAGATTGAGACAGAACTTCTCCCTTCACCCCAGTTAGTATCAGCTTTGGATGGGCACAGACTCCAACAGGTTACCCATCGCACCAAGCCATTAACCTTGTTATTATCAGGAAACCATAGAGAAGAGATATCCTTCTTTGTTTTCCCCATCGGTCTGAACTCTATGGTTTTAGGTTTTCTATCGCTACAGAAACATAACCCACATATAAATTGGTCTGAGTGTCGTGTAGAGTCCTGGTCCACAAGCTGTCTTTCTTCGTGCCTTTAGTCAGCCGTACCCCCGCAACCTACCGACGTCATTTTAGATGAGAGTAAAGATATTGATCTGTCTCTTGTCCCCACTGAATACCATGACTTAAAACAGGTATTTAGTAAAGTTAAAGCATTAACTTTGCCTCCACACAGACCTTATGACTGTTCCAATGAGGTACTTCCCGGAACCCCCTTACCGACTAGTAGGCTATACAATATCTCTGGACCAGAACGTCAGACTATGGAAAATTATATTAACGAGTCCCTTATGGCTGGAATCATTCGCCCATCCTCTTCTCCCTTAAGCGCCGGGTTTTTCTTTGTGGGTAAGAAAGATAGTTCTCTTCGCCCATGTATTGATTATAGGGGACTAAACCAGATAATTGTAAAGAATAAATACCCACTTCCACTCCTTTCTTCAGCTTTTGAGCCAGTTCATGGTGCCAGGGTTTTTACTAAACTCGACCTCAGGAATGCTTATCATTTGGTTTGGATTCGCCAGGGGGACGAATGGAAGACTGCATTTAAAACACCCTTGGGACACTTCGAGTACTTAGTGATGCCATTCGGACTTTGCAACGCACCTGCGGTGTTCCGATCTCTCATCAATGATGTGCTCAGAGATTTTTTGAATGTTTTTTTTTTCGTCTATCTAGACGACATTTTGATCTATACAAAGGACATTAAGGAACATTGTCAGCATGTGCGCCTTGTTCTACAGAGACTGCTGGAGAATTGCTTGTTTGTAAAGGCTGAGAAATGTGATTTTCATAAAGACTCAGTAACCTTTTTGGGGTATATTTTGGAGGGTGGACAGGTTCGCTTGGACCCGGAGGAGATAAAGGCTGTCCTTGAGTGGCCCGTCCCGGACTCCCGCAAGCAGCTCCAGCGCTTCCTAGGATTTGCGAACTTTTATCCCAGGTTTATTAGGAACTTTAGCCTGCTGGCTGCCCCCCTCACTGCTCTTACTTCTACCAAGACTTTGTTCTCCTGGTCTCGGGAAGCAGATAAGGCCTTTGCCACACTAAAAGAGAGATTCTCACAGACTCCCATATTGATTCACCCAGACTCCTCTCGACAGTTTATTTTAGAGGTGGACGCTTCTGACACGGGTGTAGGAGCTGTACTCCCACAACAATCCACCGTAGATGGTAAGCTCCATCCCTGTGCCTTCTTCTCCAGACGACTTAGCAACACTGAGAGAAATTATGATGTGGGGGACAGAGAGATTCTAGCCATCAAACTGGCCCTGGAGGAATGGCGGTATGGGCTAGAGGGTGCTAAACACCCTGTGTTAGTGTGGACAGATCATAAGAATTTGGCTTATTTACAGTCTGCTAAAAGACTGAATCCGCGCCAGTCACGCTGGTCTCTTTTCTTTTCTCGTTTTGACCTTTCCATCTCCTATAGACCTGGTTCTAAGAACCTAAAGCCTGATGCCTTGTCCCGTCAGTTTTCCCCGGATGACTCAGTTAAGGAGGCTGAACACATTATTCCTTCCCACTGGACTGTTGGAACCTTGTCGTGGGAGATAGAGAAACTAGTAGATCAGGCCAAGCGCCATGAACCTGACACTGGCACTGGTCCTCATAATAGGGTTTATGTTCCTTCTTCTGTCCGGTTCCGGCTTATCCGTTGGTTTCACACTGCCAGATTCTCAGCACATCCTGGGGTCAGGGGCGGAGCCAGACTTTTATCATTGGGGGGGCCAGAGGAGAGCCAAGGCTATCTCAGGGGGTCCACAAACTAAGAGAATGACTTTGTTTCTCTAACAATCAGTTTTTAACTGTTACCTGTATTTACGTACATACCAAGTACACAGGAGATGAGATTTGTGTACATAATTTGCAGATTATTAACAATGTAATACAAAAAACAGACAAAATGTAAAACACTTGGCATCAACTTTTGCACAATGACACCATTGTGATGAAGCTTTGGAATAATCCAAATGTGGAGTTCAAGCAATGTCCACGTATTAAAAAGTATTAAAAGAGGATTAGAAATGAATATCACACTTAAAACTACTGTAATTGCTATTAATGTTGATGTTCCTGCTTTTATTTGTAGAAATATTATTGCTTGTTTCTAAATAGAATGTATAATATATTATATTTAAATATATAAATAATGTTGAAAGAAAATATACAAGTTGTAACAGTATCCTAATGTAACCAGTATTAGATCAAAATATATATTATGTAGCAACCATCAGGTTCCATCTCTTTGGTCGCTTCTGGGTTTGGGTGGATCCAGGTTCCCAACATGCTTACAAACAATGTCCAGACTGGGAAATAAGTTGGGGGTGCTCCCATTTATTGAACAGCTTTCAAACAGATGATAATCCAACATCAAAGTGACGGTCTACAATAGCAGGCATGATGGATAACATACTGTGGTGAGTGTGAAGTATAGAGATTAAACATGATCAACAGAGCGGTGAAAATCGTAGGACCTTCCCTAACCCAAACCCTCTGCCTTCTCACCTCTGCACCTATATACACCAAACATTGTGTACTTGTCAAAATTTTTTTCTTTTCATGCCCCCCCCCCTCTGTTCTTTTTTTTTAACACTGTATCTGCATATTATGTATTCAAAGGAGACCTATACGGAAGAAGCAGGTATAGAACATAAATGGATAGATTTATTCAAAAATAAATAAATGATAAATAAAAAAATATAAACATAGATAAGGCAGCGAACTAGCAGGTTTCAGTTAAGTAGAATTATCACTGAGTCCTTTTGGAGGAACAAAAGCAGTACTGGACACAGCTGGGAAGAGGTCAGTGGTATCTCCTGGGATTGGCTCTTCTGGCTCACCATCATCCTGGTCAAAGGCAGAGGCCTCTGTGGCTTCAGACTGCTCCCCCGATAGAACTACATTAAACCAAAAATATGAGTATTTTCAAAATAAAAACACAACCACAAATGTATCATACACAACACACATTAGCAGCAAACAACATTTCAAAATAATGGAAATCTGAAGGTAATTACTGAACTGGGTAATGTTTCTGTAGATATTCTGACCTGGTGATGGTTGGCTGGCTTGTGTTTAACATTCCCTCTCCTACCTGGTCCCAGGATGGGACCCATCAGGGCTGCTGATACCAGAGCAGAACTCTATTTGATTTGTGCCTAATTTGCTTCCTTTTAAAAAGAAGTCGTGTATCCTGTCTCCCTGCCTTTTCATTCTCAATCATATCACTCCAAATACTACTTACACAATGTTATCAATTCCCCTCTTATTACCTCAAAAAGTAATGGTAAACAGATTGTGACTGTAAATTGAGTACTCAAACTGTTAGTAAGTAAAGTTTATTTGCATGGAATACCTAGAAAGTTCTGAACCTTTGAACCAAACTTTTCATCTTCTTAACAGGGTAGCATAATCCCGTTATCTGCTGTCTGCTAGTTTCATTGCTCTTAAATCATTAGAGAAACACATTTATGTGCGACAACCCGTATTAAATGAAGACATACAGGCGTTGGACAATGAAACTGAAACACCTGGTTTTAGACCACAATAATTTATTAGTATGGTGTAGGGCCTCCTTTTGCGGCCAATACAGCATCAATTCGTCTTGGGAATGACATATACAAGTCCTGCACAGTGGTCAGAGGGATTTTAAGCCATTCTTCTTGCAGGATAGTGGCCAGGTCACTACGTGATACTGGTGGAGGAAAACGTCTCCTGACTCGCTCCTCCAAAACACCCCAAAGTGGCTCAATAATGTTTAGATCTGGTGACTGTGCAGGCCATGGGAGATGTTCAACTTCACTTTCATGTTCATCAAACCAATCTTTCACCAGTCTTGCTGTGTGTATTGGTGCATTGTCATCCTGATACACGGCACCGCCTTCAGGATACAACGTTTGAACCATTGGATGCACATGGTCCTCAAGAATGATTTGTTAGTCCTTGCCAGTGACGTGCCCATCTAGCACAAGTATTGGGCCAAGGGAATGCAATGATATGGCAGCCCCAACCATCATTGATCCATCCCCATGCTTCACTCTGGGCATGCAACAGTCTGGGTGGTACGCTTCTTTGGGGCTTCTCCACACCGTAACTCGCCCGGATGTGGGGAAAACAGTAAAGGTGGACTCATCAGAGAACAATACATGTTTCACATTGTCCATAGCCCAAGATTTGCGCTCCTTGCACCATTGAAACCAACGTTTGGCATTGGTATGAGTGACCAAAGGTTTGGCTATAGCAGCTCGACCGTGTATATTGACCCTGTGGAGCTCCCAACGGACAGTTCTGGTGGAAACAGGAGAGTTGAGGTGCACATTTAATTCTGCCGTGATTTGGGCAGCCGTGGTTTTATGTTTTTTGGATACAATCCAGGTTAGCACCCTAACATCCCTTTCAGACAGCTTCCTCTTGCGTCCACAGTTAATCCTGTTGGATGTGGTTCGTCCTTCTTGGTGGTATGCTGACATTACCCTGGATACCATGGCTCTTGATACATCACAAAGACTTGCTGTCTTAGTCACAGATGCGCCAGCAAGACGTGCACCAACAATTTGTCCTCTTTTGAACTCTGGTATGTCACCCATAATGTTGTGTGCATTTCAATATTTTGAGCAAAACTGTGCTCTTACCCTGCTAATTGAACCTTCACACTCTGCTCTTACTGGTGCAATGTGCAATCAATGAAGACTGGCTACCAGGCTGGTCCAATTTAGCCATGAAACCTCCCACACAAAAATGACAGGTGTTTCAGTTTCATTGTCCAACCCCTGTAAATGTGGAGCGGCTGTCTGTAGCGACGGGTAACGTTAGTTTGATGCTCGCGACTTGTAGTTGTTGCTGAACTACCAAACATGATCTCCTATACAACACAGAAGTTATTTTAAACATTGGCTTATCAGGAAACCACCGTTAAACTTACTTTGATGTTGTTTATCTGGTATGTTATCTTGGAGTCAAACAGCTTGTACAGTGTTCCTCTACGCTGTGATCCTCTTTATCTCCTCCTCAGCTCTCATCTTCTTTACGTGACTTTTCTTCTTCTTGGGTTACCTGAAGTTGCGCATTACTGCCACCAGCTGGTCCTTCCCCTCGTTACACAGTGAAAATGGGGGAAGTTACATGGCGCTTACTACAGTAGAGGAATGACCTGGTGTTGTGACATGTTAATCATCTGGGGGGGCACCTGGGGGGGCCAATCCGATTTCAGGGGGGTCCAGTGCCACCCCCGGCCCCCCCTCTGGCCCCGCCTCTGCCTGGGGTCAGCTGGACCGTTTCTCTCATTGCTAGAAAGTTTTGGGGGCCGTCTTTACATAGCTTGTTCCATCTGTGCTAGGCAGAAGACTGGAAATCAACCACCATCTGGCTTACTTCAACCACTCAGTGTCCCTAAACGTACCTGGTCTCACATTGCCTTGGATTTTGTCACCGGGTTGCCTATATCCAGAGTTATGACTACTATTCTCACCATTGTAGACCGTTTTTCAAAGGCTTGCCATCTCATCCTGTTAAAGAAACTTCCGTCAGCCTTCCAAACAGCTCAACTTTTGGTGCAGCATGTTTTTCGCCTTCATGGCATACTCTTAGAGATATTATCTGACAGAGGGCCTCAGTTCACCTCCCAAGTATGGAAACAGTTCTGCTCAGCTCTAGGGGCCAAACCTACATTAACCTCGGGTTATCATCCACAATCCAACGGACAGACTGAACGCATGAATCAACAAATGGCATCTGTTCTCAGATGTTTATCTGCTTCTGATCCCTTAGACTGGAGCACGTACCTGCCCTGGGCCGAGTACGCCATTAACTCTCATGTTTCCTCTGCTACTGGACTGTCACCTTTCGAGGCCTCTATTGGATATCAGCCACCTTTGTTTCAGGCAGATGAAAAGGACATCGCAGTTGCCTCTGTTCGCCTCCATGTCCGTCGGTGCAAGAAATTCTGGTCCAAGGCATCCCAGGCTCTCCTCCGTACTGTGGACCAGAACAAGAGGTATGCCGACCGTAAAAGGAGGCTGGCCCCAGTGTATCAGCCTGGCCAGCAGGTCTGGCTGTCCTCTAAGGACATACCGTTAAAAGCGGTTTCTAAGAAGCTGTCTCCCCACTTTATTGGTCCTTATTCCATTGAGTCCATCATCAGTCCTTCTGCCCTTCGCCTTCGTCTACCTCCTAGCCTGCGTGTGCACCCTGTTTTTCCATGTCTCCCAGGTTAAACCTGTTTTTTCCAGCGCTTCCTTTTTGTGATATTCATCATTTCTTGACTTTATATATCCTTACCGTGTCTACTTACCTTTGCAGTTGTCTTCCGGTTCCAGCTCCACTCCCAATACCTGTTCCCTGTAAAATAAACCTTTTGTAAACATCATTTGGTCTCCTGATTGCTTTCTGCATGTAGGTCAAATCTATCCATAAAATCATGACAGATTCAACAACAGTTTCTATTCAACAGCAATAGCTAAATTCAATACACCCAGAATGTAAAAGGAAAAGCAGTAGTGGGAATGTGCAATCAGTATGAACTTGTGTACATATGTTTTTAATTGTATTTTTTAGCAACAGCTTCTATTTTACATGAATTATTTATGTACATGCTCTGACCAGATTGCTTTTTTCTTAAATTTCATTGTATTTGAGTCTAAAGAAGCTACTACTGCCATTAACTTTTTACTTTTCTTCAAAGGGGACATATGCAAAATCCACTTTTTTAGCCCGCAAATACATTTTGTTGTGAGTCTTTAGGAGTGCAGAAAAGTTGAATTTAGTCTCTCCAGGTGTTGCAGAGACATCTTTATATTCTGTTTGGGTCATATTTTTTGGTCTGCTTTCTCTATCCTTTATTTTGTTTTTC
This sequence comes from Crenichthys baileyi, assembly GCA_036173005.1. Classification (NCBI taxonomy): domain Eukaryota; kingdom Metazoa; phylum Chordata; class Actinopteri; order Cyprinodontiformes; family Goodeidae; genus Crenichthys; species Crenichthys baileyi. The sequence continues at coordinate 83,835 of JAHHUM010000935.1, forward strand.
CAACTGTTACATCACAGTATTTGCTATGGAAAAGCTAAATACGGTCATGGACCTCCGGCTGATCAAGTTCACGGATTTCTCGCTGCAATTTTGTAGTCCAAGATCAGGTATGCCTATACTGCAAGAGCATAAGTTTGTTTCAGTTTTTGGGTGTATTAACCCAAACAATTATTTTCACTGTTCGAAGTGCCTGGTTAAATTTTATTTTTTATGGAAATTTCCTCACAGAGGAGCACAACAACCTTTATTTTAGGCATCAATTTATTGTGTGTTAATATGACGTCTTGGCCATTGTTTGGATAGCAGTAGCTTCATGCCTTCTGCTTATGTTAGTGCTGTGTTCGCTTTTTGGTCCTTGAGGAAATAACCATACTGCTTATTTTGAATAGTATTATTATGTAAACAATTTTGCATTGTTTTTGCCATTTTTGTCTTGTTCCTGCGCCGCTAGATAATTGTATCTCTGTTATCAAACTACAAAAACTACTAAACGGGTTAAAATGCAGCGCTCTTTGACCTTGAGGGGTGTGGGACATGAAGTGCCTCAACAGCATTTAAAGAGACCATACCAAAACAAGTTGTTCTCTGACGCACCTCAGAACAGGGATAAAAGAGGGCCTGATGATTTAAGTGTGAATAGGAAGAATTTAAAAGTATGATATGTCCCCTTAAACTAAGAAAGCACTCCAGGATCAGTGCTTCTGTGTTTTTTGATGTGGGTATGCTCTGTCTTCTCAAACCCCCAGTCAATCATGGTAGGATATTAGGCTTGAAGTACCATGCTTTCAAACCCTGTATGCCAAAAAACATGTATGGGCTGTTGAAGGGACTACAACAGGCCATATACTACAACTCCAATTCCAATAAAGATGAAATATTATGTAACAGAATACAATGATTTGCAACATATATGCAATTGAATACACTACAAAGACAGGATATTTAGTGTTCAAACTGATAAACTGGGTTTCTGGGTGTTGTAGGTATATGGCTTTCGCTTTGCATGGTAGAGTTTTAACTTGCACTTGTAAATGTAGCAACGGACTGTGTTGCTACACATGGTAGACTTGGTAGTGTTTGTTACAGAATGATGTCGGTTTTATAATGCAGTGCAGCCTGAGGGAACAAGGGTCACAGGCATTCAATGTTGGTTTTGAGCCTTGCCGTTTAAGTGCAGATTTCTTCAGAATGTCTGAATCATTACATGATATGGACTGTAGATGATGATATCCCTAAATTCCTTACAATTGCACATTGAGAAACGTTCTTGGACTGCTGGACTATTTGCTCACGCAGTTGTTCACAATGTGGTGAACCTCACCCAATCCTCTCACCCAATCCTTGCTTGTGAACAACGAGCCTTTCAGGGATGCTCCTTTTATACCCAATCATGACAATCACCTGTTTGTAATTAACCTGTTCACCTGTGGAATGATCCAATCAGGTGTTTTTTCAACATTCCTCAACTTTCCCAGTTTTTTGTTGCCGCTGTCCGACCATTTTTGGAATGTGTTGCCAGCTTCAAATTCAGCAGGAGGAAATATTTGCACAAAAACTAATTTTATCAGTTTGAACAATAAGTATCTTGTTTTTTGTTTTTTTAGAATAGTGGAAAAGAAATTTTAAAAGTCTGGAAAATGTTGGTTTTTCATAATAAAAATTGTCATAATAATGACCAATAGTCTTGTATTTATATGCTTTCCTGGTATCATGGAGCCCTAGTTAATGGAGCCCTGGTTATTTCTAATACAATGCTCTATGTGACTTAAGACTTTTAAATTGATGTGTCCATATTTATTGATATTAACCCAAAAACTTTTTGGGTTAATATCAATAAATATTAAATACTAATTTGGGTCTAGCTGGCCCTACACATACACCTTCACTGGCTGCCAGGTAGCAGAAGGAAAGTCAGATCCAGTAACATTTCAGTTCCATTGAATGACAGGCTGTCACAATACAACATTTTTCACAAAAGAGGTAATGAGTTAGTCATGTTTACTAGTCATGCTGCCCTGGTTCCCCCAAACAGAGCATACATACTCCTCTTTTAAACATCTCACTGTACAGCTGGCTAGGTAATCTCTAAGGTGAATGGTATGGTACACTGGCTCTCATACAGCAGGGCTGCACTGCATTTCTGACTGCAGCCTAAGAGGGTCACCGCCATGGTGATTACTATATTTAACTTAAGGTTTCTATTAAAATATTTACTTTACACATTTACTTTTCCCTATATTGTAAAGTTGCATTGTGTCCATTTGTCTTTGCAGCTGTGTTTTATTTGAGGATTTATGATAAAGATGTTTCTTTGACAGTCACAGCCACATATCAGGAGGATGATTCATAATTATCATAATGGGTATGAGATGCAGTAGTAGAATCCATATCATTTTCAAGCAGAACTTGAGCCAAACACTTCACTTTCAGCTTTTGCATAACTGCATGTTTACACAGTGGCTAATAGCCGGTGTTTGTGTGAAGACATTAACTTCCAAAAATGGTTGAAACTGCCAAGAACTGTGCTGTTATTCTCCTGCTTTTACTTTTGTTTTCTCAGAAATATTACCACAAGCAGCCCAGTTGCCTCAGTTTGTGGCATAACATAAGTCATAAATTGAATTCTGTTGTGAAATTAGAACAATTCACAGAGGTAAAAAAGGATAATGACTTCCTTGTTTGGGTTCCATTTCTGGGAAATCAAGGTATCTGAATGTACAGTGAGGCATCAGAAACATGTTTTTGTCACTTTAGTGCCAGTAATCTTCCCAGTTTGTTTCTTGTGATTCTTTTTAAAACCTTCCTGATTTTATTTCTGGTAAGTTTGAGAAATCACTTCACATGCTAAGGTGTGAAGAACTTTGTCAAGTTCTTTAAGCTAATGGTTTTACCAACTGACACAACTACTATGTGACTTGGTGCCTATGGTGGCCCTGGAGTGCAAAATGAAAATTTAAAACAGGAAGCAAAAACATTTTAGCACACTCATTTCAGAAATAAGAGAAAACAGTTTAAAGAGCACAGCAATCATGAAACTCACTGAAGAAAAAAAAATTATAAATTAAATGGAACAGGACTTATTTTGTTGACATTATTAAAATATACTTGTTCTTAAGTGTGTTTTGGCAAACCTCATGTTTCTAATTTACCACAGGCCGTTCTGAAAGCTACACTGCCAAATGTTTTTCAATGTACATCAGAGCTGCAAAAGCGATATAAATAAGCAATAATAACTATTACTATTTAGTATTTTTCTGTAACTTGAAGCCCAAACACTCAAGATGTTTGTGCTATTTATCAACTGTATATGATTTTGACTTGTAACATGAATTGTAACAGTGTTTGGATGCACATAACACTGATAAATGTATCAGTTTATATTGCCAAATGTACTTTGCATCAGTGCTGAACACAACAACTGGTAAAGTTTAATGGTTTGGCAACGTAATCTGGACCAGAGTTTAATGGGTATGACTTCATTCCCAAATGTGGGTGCTAATTTGGTAAAAAAAAAAAAAAAAGGAAGCATAGTTGACACAACCTACTCCTTTTTCCTCCTCACTGTAGAATAAATCATGTTTAGCAAAGCCAACAGAAACAAACAAGCAAATACACAAGAGAAAACTTTAGGAGTAAACATTTACAATATTTTTGTGCAGAATTTAAGGATAATACTTATTTAGTTGTAAAAAGATTTTGTAAAATTAAAATGTCAAAATGTTTCTCAAAGTCATCGAAGGCTGTCTAGCAAAGCAACTTCTAGGCGTTACAAGCATGACTTATCAGCACTATGGATATCACAGTCTAGATTTTTTTTTTTGTTTCTGACATTTGGGTTGCAGTCAAACACTTCATTAAGAACAGAGGAGACCACTGCATTCTTCATATCTCAACGTGTAACTGTGAACACCATAGTAATGGACAAAAAGGTTTATATGGACAGTAGAAAACATGAAAAAGACATGATTTAAAAAAAATGTTTAATTAAAAATCTGTTATACAGTTTTTGCAAAGTGCACACATGAACATAGGCAGTTTTGTTACAAATTGCTCATACAAAATGCAGCTGCATGTCTTACTGAGAACACAGCTAATATAAGGTCAGACAGCTGGCCATTAGTAGGTTTTGGAAGTTGAGGGTCTTCAGGGACTACCAATAACATTCAGTAGTCACTCATGAAAGATGTGATCAGGACTTATTGGATCTCGATCCAATACCTAGTTGACAAAGCCCCTACGACTTTTGTGGATTTACACAAATGATTTGTAAAACTTAAATCGCCAATTTCAAGCCCTGTTAAATCTAGCTCCGGCCCAAACTTGAGAAAGACTTGATTAACCTGAATGGATGCATGGTGCCACTCTTTGTCTTTGCTTCTGATAATTCACTTTATTGAAGCTGAATTAAGGTTCACAATCTTCAAATAACAAATAATTGATGATATTTTGTTTATTTACAATTTTAATATCAAGTTCATTAATTCTTTACTCTTAGAAACATTTGCAAGAACATTTTATTTGAATAAAATCAGATTTTTAGAAATTAAAACAAAAAATTACCACAAATAAGTATTCAACAACTAAAGCAGATTTATCCTAAGCAAACTTTGAAATTGTTAGTTTTTACCAATAAAAAAACGTTTCAAATTCTATACTCTTACTACACATTTGCTTTCACAGTCCGTCATTAGCACTGTTACATCCAATAATCATAGAAAAGTTTTTTTCACCAGTGGCATATTCCACGTTCACTGGTGAGGTTCATTGTCTTTCTCTGAGTGTGTCTGAGCTGGTGGCTGAGAGTCACAGAGGTGTTTCAGGTTTAAATGCTTCCTCTTATCCTCAGGTGGTGTCTCACTATTTAGAGATCCCCTAGAAACGTAGGCTGTGTTTTGTTTTGCTTTTTCCTGGAAAGCTTGTCCATTTGTTTTCCTTTTTGAGTCAAACCTAACAGGCACTAAAATTCATTTGTTTTTATGAAGAATCTCACAATGATCCAACTTGAACAGAATTTTTCTATACCTAACACCAAAAAAAGTATTTTCATAGCTTTTTGGCATTACAACCAACATACACTAAGATTAGCATTAAAACCGCAATAAACAACAATTAGAACAACTATTAAACTATCAAACGTGGAGTCAATTATGTCACAACGTGTACATATTTAATTATTAATTAATTATTAATTAATTAATTAATTAATTATTTGTAAATCAAGCTAAAAATACAAAGTCTTAATATAGTTCAAACATATTAAAAGCTTTTTTAACCATGTGGCCATTTAACCCCACATACTCAGTTCAAGATAATTATTTACAAAGAGATACAGGTCAAACTATTTACTGTACATACTCTGACAAACACTAACAAATCAACGTTTTTTTTTCTCTCATTGTCTGACATTAAATCAAACTACACTTTTTCTCTTTTAGGTCAGTCAGGATAACCAAAAGGTTATTTTTTAACTTTATTCAAATTCAGAACATTCAGAAAATTACACATTTCAGGGCATAAAGGTTGTGTTTTTTTATAATCTGTACGTAAATATCTGGTTTCAACTGTAGTATACCTTTTCAATGTTTAAGTTCAAATAAATAAATTGATGCTGCATTAGGATGGGGACCAGTCTCCTGCATTTGGAGTGATTGTCAATGTTTCCCCTGAGCAAATATACAGCTTTTTAGGCTTTTGTGTAATATTAGTAGCAACAAAAGACACTATAATGCAGCACACAGCAACTTAGTCTGGTGGAAATTCACAAAAACAGGTTTGCAATTCAAAGAGATGAAACAAACCAAACTCTAGAGTATATATAGCTAACATAAATAAACACAGTAAACAACAAAAATCCTATGTGGGATGTTGCACAAGCCGTTCAAACGTTCACTTTAGTCAGGTGTTTCTTGTCTATTTCTCCCTGGAGCTCAGTCTAAAGTATCCATGTCTAGTTGCCTGGGGTGACAGATAGACTAGCTTTGATACAGTTGTTTTTAAAGATGTGAAATCCTTTGACTCAGAAACCTGTGGTTGAGTTTCTACAACAGTACTTTGTTCCCCTCCTTAGTGGGATTTAAAAGGTCTTCCAGCAGCGTCACAGAGATTAGACGTGTTTTTCTGGCATCTTGTTTTACAGTAAAATCGTTGATGCAACTTAAAAGTGACGTGATGAAACACATGGAACAAAAGGGTGGAAAAAAACTGCCATTATTTTGAGGCATTTCTTAAAAGTCAAAGGTGTAAACGTGGACTTTAAAATGATACTTTTAAACAGTATTATAGTGTCTAAAAGAGTCATTTCAATCTGAAAAGACTCACAAAGAAAAGGGATGGCAATTAGAAAAGTTTAAATGATGTAAAATTACATGGTCATTTTTTTGGCGCTCGGACCTGGGAGGAAGACATGAATGCTGAGGATGATATGAGTTAATATGATCTTTTGTAAGGTTTAGATTTAGAGATATCTTCCCCCGATCCGACACTGGTGGTGGATTGGCGGCCAGGGAGCGAGAAAGCCGGGAGGAGATGGGAAGGAAGATGGTGGAGGTGGGGTGGAGGAGGGATGAGCTCAGCTGACAAGCGAGAATGAACACCGCTGAAGGCGGACAGGATGCTGATTGGAAGGCCGGGAGACGCACAGAAGAATCATTGGAAGGTGGAGACAGTGGAGGTGAGACTTTCATTCAGAATTTTCGTCTAAACTCCATTTAGTTTCTCTTAAAGTTATATATAGGGATATAACAGCTTCTTTTCTCTTAGGTGAGGGCAAAAAGATATAATCTAGCTGTGCGCCACTGAATGACATGTTTACTTTTCTAACTGCCAGCAATTATATGCTGTGAGAAATAAACCTGTCATCAATAATCAGGGCACGAGAGCGGTGTGGACCGATCTACAAATTTGCCGATCACTGAGTCAAAACAGCCAATAGTTTACAAATGGAAAGCCGGCAGATATTAGAAATAGAAGTTTCAAGATTTCCTCAGAAAACAGACAACGTGCACCTTCGCACATCCTAAAACTCACATGACTTTAGTCACATTTCCTGAGAATAAGTTAGGTAGAAATTGTTGCACAAATAGGGCAGAATGCATGACTGTGGGGAACCAACCATGAACATGAGGGAGCTGTTTAAACCTATCATTAAAAAATACTGAATTAAGCTATTATAGGAAATCCCAGCCTGCAAGCAAGAGATGCCAGTCATGCTGTGCATTCCTGAACCCTTCTCTGAATTGTAGAAAATTAAACAACTGAGCAACCACTGACTAATAAGAGCTCCTTTAAACCTGAACAAGAATACCACTGAATAGCCTTTGCTATGAGAACTCCTTTATGTGAACTGTTAAGTTTGAAATTAATTATACGACCAGCACATTCTAATGCTAAATTATTTTCATTATATTATTTTCATTCAACCAAGAATTTTGTTTCTGACAGGAAAAGAGGCATTCTCAAAAGATAAAACAATATAGAATTAGTATCCGTACTAAAAGAAATTGCTCTGTAAAAGTGCATTTATAAACCTCAAAATGATTAATAGGTAAATATTTTTTGGTATTATAGCAAGTAAACTTCTAAATAATGACAAACATTTTGCTCCTTTCAGACTAGGAAATACTTTCTCCACCAATGCCTTGACACCCCAACTGTCAACTCAGCTGGAAGCTTCGTATTTTTCGTATTCAGAATCAACTTTATTTGCCAAGTTTGTGTGCACAAACAAGGAATTTGACTTTGGTTTCCATCACTCACATTGTATATCAACATCAGTTCAAACGACATTCACAATGTGTAAAAACAAATAAATAAGGACAAGGAACAGTATGTAAAAGTGTTCATGTGTTTTTTTTTATGTATATAAAAGACGGAAAGCAGGTTGTGGCAGTGCAAATATGCCTGTTTGTTTCCAGCAGAGTAGCTGCCTACTCTGGTGTGGGCTGTTCATTGTGTTCATTAGAGAAACACCCTGGGGGAAGAAACTCTCTCTGTGGCCGCTGGTTTGAAAAGACAAGCGCTCTGTAGCGCCACCCTGAAGGTAAAAGCCTTAACAGATTGTGTACAGGGTGTGTGAGTTCTGCAGAGATTTTAGATGCCCTTTTTCTAACCCTAGACTTATACAAGTCATGGAAGGAGGGAAGGTCAGCCCCGATGATCTTCTCTACAGACCCAATTGTTCATTGCAGTTGGGACCTGTCCTGCTTTGTAGATGAGCCAAACCACACAGCGATAGATAAGCACAAAACAGACTGAATGATAGCAGTGTAGAAGATGACCAGCAGTTCCTGTGGAAGGTTGTTTTTCTTTTGCCATAGGAAGCAGAGTCTCTGCTGGTCCTTTTTCTGAACAGTGTCTAGGTGTGAGGACTATCTCAAGTCTTGAGAAAGGGTGGTTGCTAGGAAATGGCAGTGATCCACAGTAGACACAGTGTTGCTGAGGATGGTGAGGAGGGGCAGCATAGGGGGTGTTCTCCAGAAGTCCACCATCATCACCACAGTCACTGTGAGCAAAGTACCGAGGCAACCATCCGCTGCGCCATCTTGGAACTGTAAAATAAGTGATACTGAAAGAGGCACTAATTCATTTCACATTTGCAGAAATAAATGTTTAATGTCCAACCGCCCTGTAGTGCTGCACGATATGGTGAACTTTTGTGTCTGTAACGGCACAAGGAGTGATAGAAGTTGTAGGAGCACATTGCAGAATTAACTGATGGAAGTATAACAGAGTAAATTACATTGAAAAAATGTGGACGATTTTATCTTAGACAGTAAAAATCAGAATGAGTAACATTTTCTTCAGTGCTGTCGTCACATACAAATAAAGCATTAGCTCCAATTTGTTTGATATTAGGTCTGTGTAACATAAAAGACACTTTGTATTTATTAAATAACTGTGATGCTGACATTTTCTAAGGCAGAGTAAAAAACCAATAGAGAATTTGATTTACATCTTGAACTATTAAAGAAAAACTCTGACGCATTAGTTTCAGTTCATGTATGTGTCTATTTATTAATTCAGTTGTCAAACAAAAGGTATTTCAATTAAAAACTTTCTTAGGAGTGTAGATTATGGTTATTTGACAAAAATGTTATTATTTGTGATCAACTGATTAGAAAGCCTGTGGCTGACAATGGTTGTTTAAGCACGTTGTTTGTTTAGATCCACCTCTCTCTTCATCCAATTTCACTGAGCTTAAGCATGAAAAAAAATGGGGAGAAATTTTGCAGCAAGATGTGCAAGGTTAATTGGGACATACCCTGATAGAGTTGCACTGGTCATTGCAGCAAATTGTGGTCTTATAACTTACTGACGCACTACTTCTAAAAATAAATACACACCACGGTTTTCAGAATTGAAAAATTTTGAAAATTTACCACGCTTTACTTCCCTAAATACGACATTGTGTTGGTCCATCACATAAATCCTAATAAAATACATTGGAGTTTGTGTTTCTAACATGACAAAATGGGGAGATGTTGCAGGTGTATCAATAGTTTTGCAACGTAGTGTACATCTTTACTTCAGAAGGGTTCCAATGGATTTTATGATGGAAATTAATTTTATAGTAAAATTTCTTCAAAATGTTCTGCTCTTAAAGCTGATGTGAGCTGACTAACAGAAAAGTTCTTGGTAAACAGCATAACCATGAATTTCAAAAGGTGTCACATCCATACATTTGAGATGATTGGAGGAGTTTTAAGTCATTCACTCACACTCAGCTGACTAGGAGGGTTTAGATAAACTTCCTATATTAGAAGAGCAGACTTAAGTGGGATGTTACAGCTGTAAACAGGAAGTTAAGTTGAGCACGAGAGCCAGCACAGGAAGTATCACACAGACAGTCTATCATTTCCAATAACTCATGTCAGATTGCTGTCTTTTATGGTAAGTTAAAGGTTTAAAGAAACAAATTATCACACACTTAAAGGTAGCCTACACCTCTGTTTACATGTGACTAATGTGTCTCTTAAAATACATCTAATGCACATATGCTTTCATATTTAACATAACATATCACCGAAACAATATTTTGACCGATTTTTAAAATTGCACCAAAATGTTAAAATATTAACACCCCAGTCAGTATATACTATGTTGGATGTGACCTGTGATTTGTATGTATTTTCCATTGCACAGCAAAGTCTACACAAGAAAATCTATGAATAAAGCGTTCCTTTTTAAATTTGGGTAAATCATTGCTTTCTTAAACAATAGATTCACTAACAACATAAGTTCATTATATATTTTCTGATCTTTTCAAACCAGAATATTTTGAAACTTGTCGTTTTTGATATAGGCAATATGGCTCAGCACCCAGGGCATCATTCCAGTCAGGGGTGGCACGAAAATAAAAAATAAAAAAATAATGTTATGCCAGTTATGGCTCAAATTAGTTTTATGTTGCTTACAAACATTTCCAGTCAGTGCAGAGTTGGCATCCACCAGTGTCATGCACATAATAAGAAAATATGGCTGTGCGCTGCAGGTAGCTAATCATGCTGAAATCGGCATCTAGATCAAAGTTCTCCTATTTGGCACTAGATTTAAAGGCCAATTTCATTGTTTCTTTAAGGAATTTGGACTGCATTTGATTATCTTTACTTTATAATCAAACATATGTAGACGGGTCAGATTGTAAGATTGTGAAAACATACAAAAGAGCATGTTCAGTGCTTTTTCTGGACACGGAAGCACCTTTAATTGAGCCAAGCATGAACATTGTAACATATAAATGAATTAAATATAGACTGAATTATTCTACATTGATTACAAATCCTTAAAAATGCAGTTTGTGATTTGTGAAATCTTTACTCTATTTGTAAAAAGAGTAAAGGTGAGTCTTGCACTATTCATGCAAGACCCACCTGTAGTTGAATTGATTTGTTGCAGATATAGCAAGAAGACCTCTGGTTTAAAAATCAGCTTCACAGACCATTCTCTCCTGAGTTTCCTTAGTTTCTCCATGCATGTGTGGGTTTTCAATGGGCATTCCCCCTTCTTAGCATAGATCTAAACCATGCCACACAAACATCTAGAAAGTGACTTTAGGGTGCTTCCCACAGAAACAAGATTCCTTTACAACATCAAAGCTCTGTTAGAATGTGGATGGTCATTGTAGGGTCATGGTGATGTCTTCTGGACCGTTTTAAGAATGCTGCTGACTTCCAATTCATGATAGTGCTTGAGAGTTTTTTTATTTATTATATTGACTTTATTGATCTCATAGTGGAGAAATTGTCCTCTGCATTTAACCCATCCCTTAGGGAGCAGTGGGCTGCCATTGTGCGGCGCTCGGGGAGCATTCAGGGTTTTGCTCAGGGACCCAAAGTGGCAGGCTGTAGGATTCAAACCAGGGTGGCCTCTCCGGGAAGCAAATGCCCTGCTCTCTGACCACTAGGCCACCACTCCCTACATTTAATGGATGTACAACCATGTTTGCCATATTCCACAGGTATTTCCTCAAATATGTCACATCCCAGCATGGCACTCATACAGATGACATATGAATTCATTGTTACACACATTAAATACTCAACAAAGTTCATAAAACGAGCATGGGAGTTAATTTTGCAACTAGAGTATACTAGATTTAAGTGCTGTGTTTTGATGTTTGCTCATTCATCTGCAAACACCCCAGTCTTTATGTTATTAATAACGTCCCTCGGATCATGTTACATGTGCAGCCATGGAGGAGCTAGGTGGTTTGACTGAGCCTACTATTAGTCCAAAACATTAACAGTTAAATGAATATATCTTTATGAGTATGAGGTGTAAATGCTTTTTGTATGTAATAAACTTAACTGCTCTGGAGCTGCATATCTGTCTGTACAAAAGGTGATGCAACACTGAGCCAAACAGCTGCAACAGTGCACTGAGCTATGTGGTGCAGCTTCACGAACAGTAGTGCTTTGATACAACACACAAAACAGAATCATGTGCAATGATCAAAACACACACAGACACACACACACTCATAAACACATACACTTCGTCAGAAATATTGACCCTTTTAAAGACATTTTTTCACTCTAGTCATTAAAAGAACATTATGTATTACAGTTTTTTTTCAAAGAACATTCAAAGAGAACTCTAATAATCCAAATTAAAAAAACAGGATCACATGATGCAAGCCTCTGTGACACAGTCACCCATAAATACTGCAAAGAAATGTAATGGCAGCTGCCCTGCAAACAACTGTAACTATATTTTTAAGGATGCGTTTCTACCTTGACTGTTTGTTGCTATGTAGTATTTCTGTAGTACATTCGTGAGAATAACTTGCTTTCTCTAAGTTGAACTCAGATATAATTTTCCCTCTTGTGCAAAATATTATGGTTATTTGACTCCAATTAACAACATCTACCAGTAATGATGTCCAGTTGATTTATTTTGGTTTGCCCTAACAAGCATCGGAATGATACTTAATGGAAATAGGCTTTCATATAAAATCTTCAGAAAATTGTATATAATAAGATTTGACAAATTTGATAGTGTTCACTACAAATCATCGAAAGTACCTAATTACCAATAGAAATGATACACAATGGTAACGTAGATGGGTAAAAAACTGGATTCTTTGCGGATGCGAAATAGAGGCTAGGAGGCAATGGGACATGACTACATTTTCTTACAATGGATTATGAGTAGAACATGGAAAGCATACTTTAAATCGTTATTTGTCAAATCAGGCAAAAAACAACTTCCTGGTGGGTACAAACCGACACATGGAAGTCACCATTTTGTATCTGAATAAGCAAGTATGGTGGCAAAAATTACAAATGTACAAAATCGCTAAGAGGAGAAATGATCAGAATCCATTTTCTCTTGATAAAGATTTGCTTTCACAGTCTGAAACCAGCAATGATACCTAGCGATTCTAAATGACCTATTTGTATGAGAAGAAATTACCCAAGGGCCCTTAATGTCAACTAAAACCCGTCCTTCAAGGACCAAATGCGGGCCTACAAAATCTTAAGCTGGGAAACCACTACACGATTTTTTGCCTGATTTTACCCTCAATTCCCAGTCGGGGAAAGTTTGCGTCAGTCTGTGCTAGTGGTGGGCAAGTCTGTAAGTGTTTGAGGGTAACCAACCCGACCCGACTTTAATCACAGTCAAACAAACATGTTTGAATATTTTGACAAATTGACATTTCAGAATGAAATATTTTCCACATAAAATAAACCTATTTAAAATGCATTCTTAATGTTTATTTGCGGGCTGCACGGTGGTGAAGTTGGTAGCACTGCTGCCTTGCAGCAAGAAGGGCTTGGCATCAACTCCCAGCCAGGGGTCTTTCTGCATGGAGTTTACATGTTCTCTCCGGGTACTCTGGCTTCCTCCTACAGTCCAAAAACATGACTGTTTGGTTCATTGGTCTCTCTGAATTGACCTTAGGTGTTAATGGGTGTGTGCATGGTTGTTTGTCCCGTGTTGTCCTGTGATGGACTGGCGACCTGTCTACGGCGTACCACTCCTCTTGCCAGTAGACCACTGCAGATACACATTATATTGTTGCTCCTCTATGAAAATATGCAGATAACTCTTATTGTGACATTTCAAATTTAATAGTCACTAAATCTGACAGATGGGTATAAACAGAGAAAAACAACATGTTTTATTTAAATCTGAGATTTTAAATTTGTATATTTCAACCCTATCAAGATTACTTCACTGTATTATTCAGCGCCTCTGCCAAACAGTTACATCATTTTCAGATAGCTATATTTCAGTGAAATTCTATTTTGCATGGGGAACAAAACCAAACACCTATTTTGCATTTCCTAAAACCTTCTGTAACACCTGCTACCAACATTTGGATACAGGTGTACTCTGACATCATGATATTGCTAGGAAGTGAGTGGAGTGTTAACTGTGTAAACCAAATTGGTTCAAGTAAAAGTGCAATAAATTCAGTGGAAGATGTTTTCTTTGTGACAGATAGCATCTTTTATGGTTGAGCTGTTTGCCAAAAATTTTACTCTAAATCACATGGATTGCCGTGTCAGAACGGCATACATTGTGTTAGGTAAGAAACATCTAACTGGAAGCATATATATTTGCAGGAATATTTACTTAAACTAATCAAAAACTCAATAGCATTATGTTACAGCTGATGCTATAACCTGATCTTGACCCAGCTGACCAACTATGAGAGACTTTGATCTGGTCTGCAGTCATAATCAATTTGAGATCTTTTTAGCTAAATTGAGTTTTATCTTTCTCGAAGGCAATATAAATTTATCACCTACTTCAATATGTTGTGATCACTATTTTAATCCATGTTTAGAGCTTAGTGCAAAGTAAAAGTCAGCATATACTGACATATGCAAATTAATCAGCAAGGAAAGCACCTAAGATTCATGAGAAATTAAATTGTACTGGTTGCATTCATCTTCATAGTAAGCAGAGTCTGAATGTGTAAGGCAACCAAAGCTGTTAAGCCAGTTGACTAAGTCTGGTTATTTATTCTTACCGAAACATGTGACAGAAGTAGTATCTGTTGTGTTTAGTTGTGTTTAGCATCCAAAAGCTAAAGCGTTCTAAAGACAAAATCCATCCAGATAACACTGGATTATTAACAAAATATCTACCTTATTTTCATAACCCATGATACCTTGCATGAGTTGTGTGTGTGATTTTGTGACCAGCATTCTTACAGTACATGTAAACAATCAGTCTTCTGCAGAAAAATGCTGATTGAAATATGTGGGAATACCAACTTTTGCACTATAACTGGATTACTACAATCAAAGCTACACCTTCATCTTTTAAAGATTGGGAGGATAACCTCAAGAAATTTAGCAATTACCCAAATTGGCAACTATATTTCTACTGACAAAGTAGATTGGTTTTTTCAATGCTTGGTATTTCACTATTTTTAAGTAGTCATTTTCTGTTGCAGGTTGAGAATGCAGGAAGGACATGGATATCATGCATCAAAAAATTATTATATATCATAAATCATAACTATGTCATTTATTTCTTAAATCATAACTTATCTGCTCTAAGCAGCACTGTTATTTCTCTCTTGAAAGCTGATATTTCTTTCTGCTTGGTGGTTTTAGCCCAACTACAACATGTATTTGGTGTTATTCCTCTGTGGGGTTTATTGTAAACAGAGTGAAAAGAGCAAACAAGGAGGGTTTTCAGTGATCTCTTCCAATCACATTCTTCTTGATTACTTATCTGTTGGTTATCAATTGGAAGATAATCCACAGAAATAATCCGGTTTCACTTTGGTTGCAGTTTTCACTCACCTGCTAAAGCCACAAGATACCCTTCATCTAATTACAGTATAGGTGCAATATGAACAACGCAACAAGTAGTCATTTTCAGCATTCCAATACAGCAGTGTTAATCATCCATTTGCTCTGTTGCTTGGATTGGAAGATAGGATTCTATTTGCAAATAGAAAAAGAGTTTGAAAAAACCCTTTGCTCAAGCGATAATTAACAGCATTGACACTGTACAGCATTTCTCATCTGGGATCTCAAAGATAATCACTTCCACTGTATATGGAAGTGATGAAATATTAGGAACTCATTGAGAGAGACTGTTGGGCTGTTCAATAGTGCAATGTTGGGCTATTTTACGTGCTTCAACAGTCTTTTGAATGGTATGGGACGAGTCAAAAACAAAAGCACAGCTTTGTCTTACCACCAACTGTACTTTTAGCTGTTTATGGGAACTAACAGAAGCAGGAAAGGGACAACAGGTGTGTAGTTGTGCAGACTTGCTGCCCTACTACCATCTCCAAGCTTACTGCTTTATATGCATCTCTGCATATGTCTTCTTCTTGATAACAAGATATCCATAATCTTCTGTGCACCATCAGGTTGATTCTAGAATTTACTAAACACACACACAAACCTGGGTTTTAGCGCATATAGCAAAATAAATTTATGAAATAAAACATTAAGATTAACATTATTAACATTATTTGCTAAAACATAATTAACATTATTTGCTAACTCTTTTTGAATCACTTTATACTGAAAATTGAGATTAACTTTAAAAAGTGCCAACAAATTACATGCAACATACCAGTCTCGGCTGCCCATCCGAAGTGGTTCCACCATATCGATCAGCAGCTCAGAAGGTAGGAATCATTTGTGTATCAAAGATCTAAAGTTGTACCCCTGGTCTGTGTAAAGATAACTTTTTTTAAATTGTCCTTATCACTCCCTGTCAGCTCTCTATATGAATCTGAATTCTGAATTACTGCTACCATAGGGCCTTGCTGTCTTGGTTGTTAAAGCCATCAAGCCATTTTGCTACTAGGGGCAACTATGGCTTCCTTCTGCCACATTCTGTCAATGTGCTCCTGGGCAAGGCACTTAACCTCAAGTTGCCTACTGATCTGCATATCAGTGTATAAATGTGTGTCCGATTAGGTGAATGTGACTCTAGTGTAAAGTGTTTTGAGTGGTCGGTATGACTGCAAAAGCACTAAATGAATTCAGTCCATTTACCAATTATTTCAGTTACCATACCTTACTGCCATTCCAGTGATTGAAAAAGTAACCGCACATAATTTTACTTTCAGCAGGCTAATACGAAACATTTGACAAAAAAATCATTCTCTTTTATGCTGCAGCTTTTTAACACACCCTAAAAAGTACAAATATTTCCTTTTTTCTTTGGCTTACACTTCGCAAGCACAGTACAGAATAGAGGAAGGCAATAGACTGAAGGTCTCTGACCGCAGCATCCTGAATAAGTCTCCTCCTGGCCCTAAAACAGCAAAGCCACAGCAGTGGGAGCTGTTTCAGTTGCTGTGTGTGTGACACGGAGAGACAGGGAGAGGTTAAGAGTGAAGAAAGTAGCAGTGAAGAAATTATGTGAACACGTGGTTCCTGCTGTGTTTAGTACCTTTTGAGTTTTAATCTAACCAAGTACTCTGCTCCTGAAAGAGAATTTCATTATTGTAGATATTTATCAGACAATGCTATAAAACATTTAAAGAATCTGTTCCATTTTTCTTTCTTCTATATTACAGAAAAACACAGCGGAGGGCAACAATTTAATTTCTAACCTTTCACAAATTGATGTTTTTGTTCAGAGTGTTACTTCCTTATTGTGTGTCGCGTTAGACAACGTAGCCCCCTTGAAAAAGAAGGTCATTGTTCATAGGAGGCTGGCTCCCTGGTTTAATTCAAAGCGGCATACTTTAATGAGCAACACTGGAAAAATAAAGAGAAATGGTGCTCTACACATCTAGAGTTCTACCTTATCTATTGTTGTATAAAAAGACAATTTGCCAAGCTAGAACACTGTGTTTTTCATAATTTGTACTACTACTCCTAGGTTTCTTTTTAGTACAGTCACCAAACTTACACAGATTCATAGCTCTGTTAAGCCATACATTCCCTTTGCTCTCAGCAGTAAAGACTTTGTGGGATTCTTTATTAAATAAAATGGATTCTATTAAAAATCAAAACATCGGCATACTCCCGAACATGAGTACTTCATCCTCAGGAGGTGAGGCAGCATTGGTAACTATAGACACTGATCTGTGTTTGGACTGCTTTGATCCAGTGGAACTTCCTGGGTTATCAAAAATATTAACTTCATCTAAACCTTCAACTTTTATGTTAGATCCAATATGTACCACAGGCTTTTAAGGTAATTAAACCTTTATTTTACTTAATAAATTACAGACCTATATCTAATCATCCTTTCTTTAAAACAAAATCTTGAGAGAACAGTTGCCAATCAAGTATGTGAGCATTTTATATTGCAACATTCTGTTTGACTAGTTTCAGTCAGGTTTCAGAGCCCATCATAGCACTGGAACAGCACTGGTCAAAGTCACGAATGATATTCTCATGGCCTATGGTAGTGGACTTGTGTCTGTATTTTTTTCTGATTGATCTCAGAGCTGAATTTGATACAGTCAATCACAGTGTTAAGATGCTGTAGTGATCAGGGGAACAGAACTGGGCTGGTTTAAATCTTATTTGGCTGACAGATTCCAGTTTTTTCATGTAAATGATAAATCTTCTTCAAACTCCAGGGTAACTTGACGAGTACCACAGGGTTCAGTGTTTGGGCCAATTCTCTTCACTATATATATTCTTCCAATTGCTAAAATTATCAGACAACATTGGATAAAGTTCCACTGTTATGCTGATGATGTATTTATTTAAAAATCCTGATAAGCCCAACCAGTTAGATAGACTACAACCATGTCTTGAAGACATAAAAACTTGGATGACTTTAAATTTTCAGCTTCTAAATTCAGAGAAGACAGAGGTTGTAGTCTTTGGACCAGAGTCTTTGAAAAGGAAACTGCTTAGTCAATCAATTAATGTGAATGGCATTAAGTAATAAAGTAAAAAACCTCGTTGTTATTTTCGACCAGGACATGTCATTTAAATCCCATATTACACAGGTTTCTAGGATTTCCTTCTTTCACTTCTGGAATATTTCCAAAATTAGAAATATCCTATCCAGGAGTGACGCTAAAAAACTAGTCCATGCATTTATTACTTCAAGGCTGGACTATTGTAATTCCTTACTATCAGGTTGACCACAAAATGCAGTTAAAAGCCTTGAGCTGATCCAAAACGCTGCAGCAACAATTATTATGAAAATTACAAAGAGCGATCATGTTTCTCCTATTATAGCCTCCCTTCATTTGATCACTGTTAAATTCAGAACATAGTTTAAAATTTTCTTTTTCACATATAAAGCTCTCAATTATTAAGCTTTGTCATTCGTCACAGATCTGATTGTTCCATATATTCCTAACAGAGCACTTCGTTCTCAGACTGCAGGTTTACTGGTGGTTCCTAGAATCTCTAGAAGTAGAATGGGAGGCAGATCCTTTAGTTATCAAGCTCCTCTCCTGTGGAACAGGCTCCCATTTTTAGTCTGTGTGGCAGACACCCTGTCTACTTTTAAGGCTAGGCTTAAAACTTTCCTTTTTGATAAAGCTTATAGTTAGAGTGTCTTAGGTTATCCTGAGTTATCTCTGTAGTAATGCTGCTATAGGCTGCTGGAGGGGAAAATGCCCACTTTTCTTTACTCTTCTGCATTTTTATACTACTCTCAGATTTTGCATTATTTGCTGTTATTTCAGCATTTAACTTTCTTGTTCTCTCAGATTTTTTCTCTTTATAGAAGCTCCACCTGGTCTGGTCTGTGTCACTGTGACATATTTCTGGAGGGGGGCAACATTTGGGCTGCTGCTACCGGTGGCTTTGTTTTCTTCTATGGATGCAACACTTGGCCATGTCTTTCAGTGTTTAACTGTGTGTCTCTTGTAGACATAGCTATTGGCTGAGCTTTTGCTATGACTAACTGTATGTGCTCTCTTTCATACTCTAGACCTACAAACTGGCTCAGAGTTCATCTGTTTAGCTGTTTTTCTTTCCTAGATGAAGATAAAAGAGCTTCTAATGACATAAACTTTTTACTTTTCTTTAACATAGAAAGCATGCTTGGTATGAGGAATTGCTCCAAAGTCAATGCAAGCGACTGACCACTGTCGCTACATGCTCACCCAGGAGGAGAGACTGCTGCAAGTCAGTGACTCGATACAATCTGCTGGGTTTCATAGATGGAAAACTTTTTAACCAGTTTGAATAATACACTAAACTTGAGTGCATTGTTTAATAACTAGGATCAATTTAAAACGAAATAACAAAATAAGATATTCCTGTCATTGGAGTAAATTTCCTTTTTTTAAAATAGCCTTAAGAAGACCTGTTGTCATGAGCACTTTCATGAGAAATATTGTGAATATTGTGGTTCGTAGATATCCGAAGATCGTATCCTGCCTATAATTTTTTTTACAAGCCCTTTGAGAGGGTTTATATAATTTTAACACTATCAAAATTATTACCATAATAATATAGTATCTGTATCAAAGACTGTGATACAAACAGTCCCACTCCTAAACAGTCAAGGAAAGGTTATGAGCAGATTTAAACCATTTTGCTGATTTATTTCTTTGGTAAAATTATTTGGCTTTCAAATTAAAACCACAAAGGATTAAAAAGCTCTTTCCTTCACTTCAGGTGGAGGAATCCACCTTGCTGACTTGCCATTCTGACACAAGTGTGATTGTGTTGTTGTGCAGGAGCTGCCAGTGTGTGTGTGTGTTATGTATGTTAATAAGTTATACGTGCGTGCCTTTGTGTGGATGACACATAATTAATCCGAGCACGTGTTTGTGCCAAGTTGTGGAAGGCACCGTACTTTCCACAGGAACACACACACACACACACACAGACACAGACACACAGAAAATGACAAGAGAAGGATGAAAAAAAGAGGAACAATGCCAGAGTTACTCAAATAAAGGGGAAAAACTGTCGTCATTTCACCTGAACAAGCTTTTCTAACAAAATGACCTAAACCGAACTGAGAAGTCAGTGTTAACACTCATGTTTTTTTTTGAAGATCCTTTATTTTCTAAACAAGATTACAAACTTAGTTCCTGAAAAGCATGATTAGGACAAATTTTAAATAGAATTTTCATTTGGTATTAATAAAGCGTTTTTGAACTGAATGAAATTGACAATATAATTTTGCTGGCTAAAAATACGAACCTACCCTTTAGGACTGCATATTTGCATTAACTGAGTCTGAGTCCAAAACCGACTTCTCAGTATCTTTACAGTGAAAGTTTTACATTTAGTTTTATAAGTGTGCCCAAATTAACTCACACACCAATTCCTATTTCTTTTTGTGTCCTGTATGGATTTCTTGTAGGACAACCATCAGCTACAATCATGTTCTGACACACCTGAAATGCACAAAGCATAAGAATTTGTTTCTAAAGACGTTAAAGTCTTCAATGAACTCACAACTTTCTGCTGTTGCTAATGTGTTCATTAGCTGTTAGCTGAAGTGGAAGGCTAGCCTGTTTCCTTTCTGTTTTGATGTGAGTAGTTGATAATTTGTCTCGCAACATATTTCAGTGCTGTTCACGTTGTGTAGAACTTACAGAAACGGGTTCTCTCCTGCTTTTTAAACTACGTGCTTGTACTTCACCAGCTGTGAAATTTAATAACAACTGTTTGACTAGCGAAGCTCTCTTCCTCACCGACAGCTACTGGGGTGCAGCAGCATCCATTACAATCTCTCCTTCACAGTGAAAAACACTCACAAATAAATTATGACTTCGCTGTGCAAAATGCTGCAGCTTGGCTCTCTAGCTAACACAGTGGGTACAGCTGAAATGAAATCACAGTACAACAGCAAGTTGATTGTAGTCATGGATTCTGATATGATAATCAAATATAAAAGAACGGATCAGAAAATCCTAATCCAAAATACAGTGATTTTATATTCACCTGCACACGACTTGTAAAAAATACTTTTTTTCACTTTCTGAAAAAAAAGTGGGGAGATATGTCGATAAAACAGGTTAGTCTGAGAAAATGATTATAGTAAAACTAAAACACACTTGGCAACGTTTTAACACCTCACATGTTATTCTACATTTTTCAACTAAAGGCTATATATTCTTCCAATGTTACGACAAGCTGTTGTGTAATGACCTTTGTAGTTTAGACAGCAAGAGAGACTTAATGCACATTATTTTTGGAACAGAAAATGGAATCATTTTATTTGTTGAAAAAAAGATCACTTAAAACAACATGATTTATTTCTTTTAATGTACAAAGTTGTAAAAGGATTGTTTCCAGGACAGAAATTTGAAGAAATTGAAATTTTATTACAGTTTGCAATATAAACAAAAAGTACTGGTTGCTACACTTGTACTGGGTCATCTGGAGTCATTCTTTTCTGTTTTGGCTCCTGTACATTTAAGATTCAATAGAAGCATTTACAGCATTTTCAGCAAAAGCACAGCGCACTGCAGTGTCTCTGGGTCACACAAGCTTCCTGTGTTTTATCTGTTAATTTGTTTTTCAATGAAATAATGTGTTGTGTTCCTGTTTGTTAACAAGTATTTACCTGCAAAAGGCTGTGGCTTTTAAAATATCCTGAAGCCAAAACAAACCGAAATGGTCAACTCAATTTGACACAGTCATTCCAGCAGCGCTTGATGCAAGTCAATAAAACCCTGAATGTCACACACACGCACACACACACACTCACAAAAGTGTTTCTGTGCTCAAACACCTTCCGAAGACATACGAACAATATGCTCATTACAAGGTTTCCATATCAGTTTCAGAAAGCAGTAAATCGTCTTTCGGTTTCCTCCCTGAAATGCTCCTCTCTCACACACCGGCTGTAACACAGTATTTCAAAATGAGGTTGTAGGTTTCATATGGCACAATATCAGAAATCAACATGCAGTCACAGCGCTCTCGGTGTCACAGTGAAGGAGAAGCAAAGCTAAACACTGGTAAAAAGGAAGGAAGACAAGCTTGTTGCATTTCTAATGGAAAAAAAACACGCTTGAAATAATCAGAATATTTACGTGGTAAGGAATGCATCTCTCCAACATGAGATGAAAACAGAAAAAAAAATTAGTGTGATTCATGAATGTCAAAAACTATATTTAAATGAAATCAGACAAGAAGTTACAAATTTTTAAACTAATTTCAAACAATGCTAATAGATGTTACTGTTGCAGTATACATTTAGAAGCCTATTTAATAAAAAAAAATAGTATCACAGTCAGACTGCTAGGGGAATTTAGCTAACGCACTGATGCTGTCTTACATGTGTAAGCTGTGATTTTATTGTCCTTTCAAATTTGTTAAAGGGAGGTACTTAATAAAGACTTTTAAAAAACATATGTTATCATTACCTGCCACTGGTAATTCTACAGATCTTTGCCTGTTAACTTACATTGGCTGAAACATCCTGCAAATTACATTAAGAGAAAGTTTGAAAAGAAAGATTTTTGACTGGGAAACAGTTTTATTTATGACCTAACCTTTATACATCTTAACCAAACTGCTTGCAGGTGCTTTTCTGACACTGCAGTCAAAGAAAATAGAACTAAATTATCATCTAAAGTCTGAGTTAACACTGCATCAATGGGCTTTTAAAAAGAATGAGTTCATTTTTACAAATGTGTGCATATAGTAGCTCTTCATTACAATCACGTACCAACTCAGCAGTAGGTACCTGCTACTGTTTCATTATCTGGATGTAAAGCTGATGAAGCTAAAGAGAGTGAGATTTCACTGTTTATTATCAACTAGGGTTGGGCTGGTATGAGAGTCACATAGTATGATACCTTTGAGTGAAAATACCACAGATTCACAGTATCATATTATTGTACACAAATATTTTAAAACAGTGTAAGAGTAATAGTTTTCACAGCATGACTGTTCAATTTTGCATGACCTGAAATATTGTAGCCGAATTTGTTCTTATCGTAAAAGTGCAAATCCTACATTTTTCATGTATAAACTCCAAAATGGTCCATCCACAATCTAGAATAGATTTAAATCAATTTATGACCCATTTTTAAAAGTATAAACGTTTACCATTAATTCACTGCAGTTATGTTTCTACTAAGAACAGGAAATGAGAGAAATGTAACAAAGAAGCCATGGTAGAAAAGATGGAAAGGAGACATGATAAGAAAGGTAGGAAGTAAACAACAAAGGAAAGAATGGGCAGAAAGATATGAAGGAAGAAATAAGGAAGGACAGAAAGGAAGGAAGCTTGGGGAGGATTGAGGAGGAAAGGAAGAACGGAAGAACAAAAGAAAAAAGAAAGGAAGGAAAGAAGAAAGGATGAGAAGGAGCGAGGCTGGAAAGAAACATTTAGACAATAATAGGAGGCAAAGTCTGGATATGCAAATATCTTCCATACCATTATTTTCTATACTTATGCAGGGCTAGAAAATAGTTTAATCAGATTCCACATATACTGTATCTAGACTGTTTAAAAACCGTGATAGTAGCCTTTTTTTCAACCACCTGACCAGCAGAAGGAGGGATTGCCTTGCATTAATGTATGCTCCATAAAGGTGGTTAAAACTCCGGCTTTTCTGGCAGTTTCTCTGGCATCTTATTAAAAAGACTTAAAATCAGAGGAACCTTTTATGACGGAACGCTTTGAAACTATGACTTTTTAAAACTTTGGTATACTTTGAGGACCAGTAACCGGTCAAGGCCTATTAACAACTATAGGCAAAACAATCTAAGCTGTTTGTGGATTTAAATTCTTTTACCTTGTTAAACCCAAAATTGATAATTTAGAAACATTCAGGAATAAATCCTAGCAGTACATTTTGAAGTAGGGCACAAAAATCTAAATGGAAAAGACTATTTTACAAAAATAATCAAAACTAAAAATATTTTTTCATGACAGTAGAACACAGCTAAAAAGTTTTTTTTTTTACCCTAACCATTGTATTGTCTTTGTTAGATAAGTTACTAATTACAATCCATTCCAACTACATAAAAACATCCTTTTACTGTATCAGCCATGCCTGAGTGATATCCAGAAACCTCTCCAACTGTTTAATGACCTGGCAGGCATGAGCAGACTTGGCCCGGTCCAAATTACTGTGCTAATAAATGGAAAATTGTCAACAAACCAAAACCCGCTGGTTACTTTCACTCTGGCTGCTAACGAGAAAACCAGATGCTGGAAGACCATAAAATTTGATCACGGAAAGTTTATAGATGCATAAACAGCAAAGCAAGAAATGACACTACTTACTAGTCTTAATGACTGACTTGATTTTCATTGTTACTTTGCTCATCAACATCACTCTGCTTTTTGGGCAGTGTGGTAACAGTTATTGCATTAACCAGTGGATGACTGAGCGGTGGATTTTAGTTAAAAAGGTGCAAAATCTCTGTTATAATGTTGAGTATAAAATTGCTTTTTATTGCCATTTTTTGCATGAAGTAATGCATCTAAAATTTGTGCTAAAAGTAAGTCAAACTGCTGTTCAAAAACACTTCTGTTATGACATACATGAATAAAAGATATTATTTGCAATGTTAAAAAAAAACTGAATTAAAAAAATTAGGAATACTAGTAGAGAATCTTCTTTCTTTCAAATAGTCAATGAGTCGTTGCTGCATCTTTTAATCCAATTTACGAATTATTTGAATGGTATGACAGCTCAAAGAAGGACTACAGCTGAACACCTGGCTAAAAATGATGGTGTGTTATTGATTTTTATCAGTTGGC
This sequence comes from Crenichthys baileyi, assembly GCA_036173005.1. Lineage (NCBI taxonomy): Eukaryota > Metazoa > Chordata > Actinopteri > Cyprinodontiformes > Goodeidae > Crenichthys > Crenichthys baileyi. The sequence continues at coordinate 108,930 of JAHHUM010000935.1, forward strand.
AAGGTTGGCACAGAAGGACATATTTTGTGGAAATAAAATATAAAATGACAGTAGTTTGGGAACACAGTGTGACACCTGTTCCCATAAAGTTCATGAATCAGCTGGATTTTAACAATGTAACTGGAGCTCTATTTTAAATGCATCAAAGGTAATAAGATTTCACATCCACCCATGTACTTTGACAACTCCAGGTCACAGCGTGTGATTGCCCAGGAAGCACATAATCTCTGTACAATAGTAAAAAAGAAACTTAAATCAATCTAAATAAAGTAAACAAACTTTACAAGGCACGTTTGAATTTCCACAGGCATAATTTTTCAGCTGAAATGACTGCCTCTGCTTAAGAGACGGAGGAGTGCAAATCTCGCCTCTTTGGTAGAATGACGGAGGCTTGGAGGCCATTAAGGAAAATCAAACATATGAACATTTTAGAGTTCCTTCCTAAAAGAAAAAAAAAGTTCCAAGGGGGAAGGAACAAGCAAATTACATATATATATAAGAGTCAAGATCTGATATATGTTCAAAACATAATCAAGAAAAATGCTACGTCTGCTGGGTTTTCCCCAAGGCTAAACCTGAGAGTGGTCATGGCTGTTTGTACTGCCTTGCAAGTACACTATTCGTCCAATCAGGAGGAGCAGAAGGCCGACACAGAGCATGGCAACAGGCTCTTGCTGGATGTGTGGCATCAGGTTTAGAGGGACCATATTTTGCTGGTGTCTTCTCGCCATTCTCTGCAAAAGAAAGCACACAAAAACTATGTGTATATAATGAAAAAAAAAAACCTCTAAAAATGTACCTAAAGTTATTTTGGTGGTTTACAATTTAATGCCAGCATGCTCCAGACTAGCAAACTGCAAACCTCCTGCTTTCACAGAGGTAGTCATACTTCTTGAAAATCAGTAAAACAAATGCATTTGATGAGCAGCACCTGATCCTACGTTCCCTCTCAAATCATATAGAAGCAGAAAGGGTACATAACTGTTTTCACTGCCATGGAGCTGTTTTTTCCCAATATATATGGTACTCTGAAACAGTTCCTTTCTCCTTCCAGGTTTCTTGTTTTGCTTTTTTTTTGTCACAATTAAATGTTTCAGATGTTCAAAGAAATTTTATTAACAAAGATAACCAAATTGAGTACAGAAAGCTGGGAAAAAAGCTATCCAAAATCAAGCCTGTATACTGCTGTCAACTGCCTCTGTTTATCAGTTTAAAAGGGGAGTAGGCAGAAGTGAAAACTTATTTATAACTCAGTATTTATCAGTAATGTATATTTAAGCCTGTTATTGTATTCATATGCATGTTATATTTCTATACAAGAAGGACATTCAATAAATAATATATTACATAAAAATAAGAATAACTATAATCTCTCTTAAACATGTATCTCATGACTATTATAAACAAATTTACCTAGGTGTACCCTACATTCTTAAAGAATAGTAAGAAAAAACACAAGGTAGAAAACAATGGATAAATAACAAATCTTCGTCTATTTGAGTGTATTTGTAAAGCGTATTCTTAGTTATACCGAAAATTATTTGATCAACTTTTCCACATCAGTAGATAATAGCTTCTAACCCAGGGAATAATGTCTTGCTTTTTTCTTGATTCTACAGGTCATGGAGTAATCAGGCCTGGGTGCGACTAGTGCAGTTATAGACTTTCTTTACCTTTATAAAAGACATCATTATTTAAAAAATAATGGCTGAAAAATGGGCTGCAGTTAGTAGCACTGTTGCCTTGCAGCAAGAAGGTCGTGGGTTTGACTCCCAGCCGCGTCTTTCTGCAAGGAGTTTTCATGTTCTCCTCGTGCATGTGTGCGTTCTCTCCGGATACTCCGGCTTCCTCCCACAGTCCAAAAACGTGACTGATAGGATAATTGGTCTCTCTAAAATTGCCCTAAGGTATGAATGGGTGTGTGCAGGGTTGTTTTGTACTGTGTGTCTCTGTGTTTCCCTGTGATGGATTGGTGTCCTATCCAGGGTGTACCCCGCCTGTAGACTGCTGGAGATAGGCACCAGCTCCCCCGTGACCCACTATGGAGGAAGCAGTATAGAAGATGAATAAATGAATATTTGAAAAATGTTTTTATTTACTAAGGTTATCATGGTATCACAATTTAATCATACAAACCCTTCAGGTGTGATGTAAAAGCCTTAACCTGGTTCCTACCTGGTAAGCTAGTTGATGATTGTTATCAGGGCATAAATGCAGTAAAGATTTATGGTTTATGAAATTAAGTTTACTTTTTAATTAAATTATATGTTTTACAATGAATTACAAGATATGATATAAACAATGGGATTTATCACCACAAGAAGATCCAAAATAAATATTAGGTCAATATCCTAATTGGCTGTTTACCAGCTCAGATTTATTAGACAATGAGAGCTAATGAAGCCCAAAGGTCCGCAGACTGTCTTTTTATATGGCATATGGTTCATTTCCTTCTATTCACACATGACCTGGCCAGATAATTTCAAAGGATATTCTGTTCTACCTATAAAAAAATCTTCAGGCTCACATGAAGAAATTGCATCAGTCATCAGATGTTCTGAGTGTGCAGTTCTAAAACTGTAAAAACGTCAGAGTCGACTGACGCTTAAGAAATCAAAGGGACACACATGCTGCATGTTTACATCCACAGGAAACAGGTAATTATAGATGTCAAACAACTCTCTGCCATTTACTCTCACAGCCTCCAGGTGCCAGCGTGTATTTTAATGCACCTTTTATAGGTCAGATTTGTACGAAGGCTTATGATCTTTTTTCAGATATCCTTTATATACAGTGTCCGTAACAATACTGGTATTAGAATGTTTCTTCCCAAGTAAACAATTTCTTCATGGATTCGCTTTAATATTATTTTTATTGATGTGCAAAGTGACTGGATTGTAGTTACAATTTAATCTGGAAATAATGCCAAAGAAGCCACCTTAACCCATTACCTGCCACAATATAACGAGTTGAGCTTCGTGATTTATCCTGAAAAACAACAAGGTCTGAGTTCATAATACACATTATGTGACATATTAAAATGACACTTTATTCAAATCCAAGATAGTTGTGTAGCTGAGAAATCAGTTTCAATTTCAATTCAGTTTATTTATATAGCGCCAATTCACAACACATGTCGTCTCAAGGCACTTCACAAAAGTCAGGTACATACATTACAATTAATCTTAATCATTGAACAGTGCAGTCAGATTCTGTTATTTATTTAAATTGGATAAAAAGTTTGTCTATCTAAGGAAAGGAAACCCAGCAGATTGCATCCAGTCAGTGACTTGCAGCATTCACTCCTCCCGGATGAGCATGTAGAGACAGTGGACAGTCACTGGCGTTGACTTTGCAGCAATCCCTCATACTGAGCATGCATAATGTGTTATGTATAGGAGTGGCAGGAAAAAAGGACAAATGTAATGGCTCATTAGTTCAGATACAATGTAATTTGTTTTGCTTTCCATACAAACAGATTTCTTGCTATCACAACAGGGGAACACTGGGTGGATAATTATATAGATTAAAAAGTGCAACTGAAACATATTGCTCAGAGGCACAAGGCGTGTTTCGTTGTTCTAACTGGTTAACCACTTGGACTGCTTCCAAAGGCATATTTGTCAGCACTATTGCAGTCTGCTTCTCTATTTTGGAAACTGAAAATGAAAGGAAACTACACAGTCATGCATTGTTTTACCACAATAAAATCCACAATAAACATTATGCATGGTATTGCTTATATATGTATTTAATCACTACATCAGAAAAACAACATCTATTACAAACACATTTCGCAGTCAGCCCTTCAAACCTTGTCACCAATAAACCTAAAACCCATATCAATGGGATGTGTAGGTCATGCACCCTAGTGGGGTGCTCGTATCATCATGATGGGGGGAGTGAAACACCCCTGCAATTATTTCTTTTATTTTTGGCACATGGAAATAACAGTCTTCTAATGTTGCAACCTGGATTTCTTTCTGTATTACACAATCAAGTCAGAAGAAAAGGTGTTATATGGTGCAGAAGCACCTGGCTGCAGCAACTAACGAGTGGAACTCTACTGGCAGGCCCTTATGTTGAGAATCTGTGAAGTCCACCCCATATGATCTTCTGCCATATGACAAGTAGTTACAGTGAATGGCAAGAAATAAACAAAGACCTGATTGTCTGATTTGTATGGCAGCTGAAAACTAAGAAAATATTGATAAAACATGTTGAAAAATTACACTTAATTTAGGAGAAAAGCTGATGTCTAGCTGGAAAATTACTTTAGAAAACAACCTCAGATAAAAAGAGGGTCTGAGCCACCAAAGTTCAGTAATGAAAGACAAGATATTACTACTGCAATGAACTTTAAAAGCTCTAGAGTACCAACAATTTGAATGAATGAGAAATTTCACACTCAATTACAGTTAAAGAAGCCCTCATCAGCAATTTATTCTAAAAAAAATTTGTTCAAGCTGTTAAATAGAACTCACCTTGTTCTGCTTTGGGACCTTAATCAACATTTTAAACACAAAGTGTTTTTGTGTTTATTTTCCTACTACTCTACAACCTCTCCACAGTCATTCACAAAAACCTGACTGGGATTAAAACCTAAACAGGTGTATTTTTTTCTTTCCTTCTCTCTATCCCTGCTATTGACAGCTCTATGCTTTGGCCTTGGTCCATTGCTCAGCAGCAGCATATTATCCATAATAACAGATCTGCCTGAGTAATGAGGGAAATAAAAAAAATCCTCAGGGACACACTACAGAAAGATTGTTCACAGACACTTTGCAGAAATACTGTGATTCTATTATTAAAGAAGGGGATCTTCTCTATGCAAAGTATCTGGTAACTTTAATTTCACCAACAGCCATTTCCACCTTTGATTTAGTACTGCATTTGTTGCTTCAGTGTAAACAAATGGCTTTTCTCATTTATTGGTGGACTTGTCAAAGTTATTTTTTCCCTTTCTATAGGGTTATAGACTTTTAGCTAAATCACAAAGCTACTTAGAAGAAATGACAGTACAAGGTTAAGACTATACTGTACCTGTGACTAAAAAACCCACACTGTCTTTGTCAATCAAATAGATAAATACTGTAGGAAAAACCTTTATGCTACAACTAGACTTTTTACAAGAACACTGTAAAAAAAAAATTAAGCGCTGGACTGATTTTTTCCTATCATTGCAAGATCTACCACCTAAATTGGCAATCATCCGATAAAATGCAGCCTGGCCTGATGAACTGTACAATAGTACCCAGTCAATCACTGTATAAATCTCTCTTTTCTCGCTTTTCTCTGAAAAACAGGATCTTTTGGGATGAAAGTAAGAGAGGCATATCAAAGCTGGTGTGGTGAGCCAGAAACCACAGAGAAGAGTAATGCCAGCGGAGGAAAGAGGTGAAGGGAAGACTATTTAACCCTGCATTTGAAACAGTCTGGTTACAATCTCACTTGGACCCAAGTAAAACAAACTGCTTACGCATAATCAAATAAAATATACAAAACACTAAAATAAAAAATGCATACCTGATTGTTTTGCAAAGAACCAGTTTGTATTATAATTTAGCATAATAAGAATGAGTGACAAATCACAGAAGAAATCTGTTAGAAAGACTGAGAAAAAAACTGGATTTTTGGACTGTTTCCACTCGGTCAGCTATTGCAGTGAAACATTCCGAGATTTATCACATCATGGTGGACGTTAATGTGTCCAATGATTAAGTATCATTAGATATTACTTTGGTGTATTTTGTGTTGATATTATTTAACGGTGAATCAGTAATTTGCACCACATTCATGTTGTTAGCTGGTGCATTGGAATTGCTAGCATAGGACGCTAATGCCTAGTCGGTAGACATGCTGCAGCCTGATGTTGCTGTAGATACAGCCACACAATTTTAGATGCTGTAATTGATGCAGCAGTGTTTGTGCAATGTGAAGCTGTGATTCTGAATCTTATTTTCTTATTATTGTGTTTATTTCATCTGTTTCAGACCACACACACACATAAACATGTCTTCACATGTCTCGCAAGTAGTTTTGCAACTCGCCCTGTGATGCAAAATTTTCAGTTTTAACAGCTGGAATAAATTTGGTGTTCACGACCTCCAGTCTTCTGGTTCTCTAGCCTGAATAACCCTTCCATGTTGCCCTATAGCCAGTGTTTTTCTACCGTTCTAGGAGTGATCTACGACGTTAACCTTGGTCCATCGAGACGGATTGAAGTAACATCAAAGCAACATGAATGCTGCAGTGACGGTAAATAAGAGCCAAAGGACAAACCTCACAGAACAAGCCGTCTTCCCTCCAACCTAGAGGACTATGTAGTTGGTTACCACACTCTCCCAGTTGATTCTGACACACCTTCTTGAAATGCAAAGAGCAAACACAGGAGCCACAGCACGATTTCTAGTTCATCCTCACGATCTGGAAGACACTCCATCTCTCCTCTGCTCAAACTGCAATACTGGAGGAGAACATTAAGCAGTGTCAGCTTGACTGCCTCTGTCAGCAGATCGAAGAGGATTTACATGCTGAGAGCAGCACAGCAAGCTTAAGAGTAGGCACTCCAAGCTAGATAGCCTTTACCTAAACGCCTAGATAGGGTCCGACGTCTGAAGTAAGCAGAGTCTGACCTGGAGTTGGCTAAATTAGTCATATCCATGCTTGTAACTGACGCCAGCACAGTTTCTCCTGAACGTCCATCATCGCCAGTGAGTTTTCTTTGGCCTTACTCTCAGCTGTTAGCAACCTCATCAGCTGATTACACCACCTCAAACACACAGCAACTCATTAAAAGAGCCTGTTTAAGTACCCCCTCTGGAACTACACACAGTCAGAATGCTTTAAAACATAATATAGCAGTGAATGCTGTGCACCTAAAGTGATATTAAGTCAAAGGGACACCTTAGAATTCTCTCAAGATATCTGTTCTGCGAACATACATTTCCGGTGTGAAGATGGCAACTCTCAGTTTCCTGCATGGAGCTGCCAGAGTGGCTCTCCTACCCCAGGTCCAAGTACAGAGAAGAGTCACACTCCACACTGTGCCCCTAACAAGCAGCAAAAGTCCATTTACCACAGAACTGGTTTTGACCCAGCTTGGTTGTCAGAGGGAAAACACTTCCCCTGGCTTTACAAGACTGATCGTTGTTTGATGGTCGTTTGTTAACTAAATAAGTTAGATATAGATAGGGGAAACAGTGATAAGTGATAAGTGTTGTTTATAAAGATATGGGTCATTTAGGTAAACAGCTATTTTCTTGCAGTCATGTCCTGACTCATGAAGATCAAACCACATAAGCCTTACTTGAATGACATGCTCTCTTTTTTTACCCATTTTGAATAGTGGATAAGAATGAAATGGGCTGGGGAAACAGAAAGTCACTGACTACTGAATAAAATTCCAAGATACTCAAAAAAAAAATCCAACTGAAACACTTCAGTTAGATTTATTTTAAAAAATAAGTGTTAAAGGTTAGAATATTATGTACATTTCACTGTAGGATTATGCTATTGGAATAAAAGATAAATTTGTTGTAATATTTTTACCAGAGTTGCCATATTAGATATTTTTCCCCTAAAAACACTTCGAATAATATAATAAAGAAGAGAAAATATAAACTATCAATTCTTCTGCTTCTTTAGTTTGACTGGAATTAAAGTAATCCACATGTAAAACTTTCTTCTTTTGAGTTAAGTAAAATATTATGTCTAAATGTTGCCCTAAACTCAATTTTACTTAGTAGGACTTCCCAGCATAGATGGAGAATGGAATCACATCTGGAGAAGTACTTTATGTTGACAGGAAATGTGATACTTTTCCTTTCTTCAGGGTATACTTTCCTTCATATCATCGCCGTAGGAACCTTCAAAACTTTCAAGTCAACATTTGAGGGGATACCATAGCAACAAATATCCAACCATGGAGAGACTCAGTATTGTTAATGCTGAATTCTCCACAGGTGCAGCTGGACTTGTTGTGTTTGGCAGAAAAAGGAAAAGCAAACATTTGACATGTTGATTTTTGGCATTTTGGTTTCATCAGAATTTCAGTTTTACAGCAGGGAAGAATTGGTCATGTAGTGCATTGATAATGTCTAACTGTGAGATGAAACTAAGAATATTGTTATTACACTTAATTTGCACGCGGCAGTGTTAATCTTTGCACAATATTAATTTATCTCTCTTAAAAGCCACTGTGGAAAACATGAACAAGGCTTTGGGGTTTTAATTTGACAGAGTTTAATTCAGCACTCTTCCTCACCTCACCGAGCACAGCAATGATTTGACATTAAATATGATTGTGATGGCAGAATACTAAAAGCTTGTTTCAAGACTGGTCAGATGTGTCATCCTAAATCTATTTAGGTGGGACGGGATGTTTTTATATCTTAAACTATATGTGCTGAAAACATATTTAGCTAAAAAATCAAAATAAAAGTAAATTTGGTTGATAATCTTTTTATCATTTTATTTTGTATAATAGGCAATTTCTTAGAAAACAATATTAAGATTTCAATCACTTGTTTGTGGTCAGGATAAAGACTAATTTTGCATTCAAGCAACTGCTTTTATTAACTTGAAATTTCAAAGGCTGCATAGTTGGTCAGCAATAGTAGTGATTGTCTTATTGGTGCTGAGTAATTTTCCAAACAGGTCTTTCTTTAAATGCTCTTGAAGTCTTGTTTACCTGATGTGCTTTATTTGAAGTGCGAGCCAGAACTGCACACATGAAGCATCAGGTAAATTAGCGTTTAGGCCCATAGGAGCTTCCATTCAGGGCATATATCCACTGTTAATTACTCCTTTCCTCCTCGCTCCGCGCTCTTGCTCCCTCCAGCGTTATTTAGAAAACAAATTTGAAAAATAATTTACTTGACTGTCAGATGAAGGGGGTCTGCCATGCCCATCCAATAAAATTGCAAGGGGAATACTGACGGTTGTCTGTAATCTCCCACTCCTTGTCCCTCATGTGTGCATCTGCACAGCGTGGCCTTACAAAAAGGCGTGTTCCTCCACAATATTTTAAAACAACATAGTTCCCGTTGCGTTGAATTGGTAAGGTGTGAACACGTACAGATGCTTAAAAATGTATTACATGTCGTGATTTTCTTGAGGTAAGAGCAGGCTCGTTGGCAGGAGAGGAGAGCACCCTCTTTGTATAATGGTAAGGGAAACACTGTAGCCCATATCAAAAACTGCCACTGATAACACAATTGTAACACCTCAGAAGGTCCATATTCTCAGTTTTTAAGCTTTTTGAAGATAAACAAACTATTTAAAACTTGGTTTAACATATTGTTTAATTGGATTTCCTCCTTTAACTTAGATATTAAGATATAAACACACATGTATCTGAAAAGTTCAGGTTATAGATTAGATACAGAATTATTAAATCTATATTTTATATCTTCTGTTGTAATCCAAATACAAACAGTGATCTGGGAATACAAATCATTAACTACAGTGAACAATAGGGCCTATGAGTTATCTTGATGAATAGTCATACATCACAGTCAGAATGAGGGGTTGGATTTTCACCACAACTAGAAACAGATGTTCTCCTCAGCTGACAAACTGCAGGCTGAGTGTGGGATTTCAAGCCAAAACTTGCAACGAAAATGATTGCCTCTCCAAGCAAATAACCCAAGAGACTACAGAAAAGCAATAAAGACAGTTTCACATAAAGACACCAGCAGCTGATCATTTACCAGTTTCCTCATATCACAAGTGACTAACTTACATGTTTTAATTTTTTTTTATGACTGAGGCCTTACAGGCTGCTGGCAGTGCACAACGAGGAAAGGGTCCTTGTGCTTTGCTGTTGCTTTGACACTGTTACCAATTAAATCTAACAATCTGTATGCAAGATGGGCTTTCTAAGCATTTCTCACTATTGGTTTAAACTTGCATATTCTTTCAAGGTGTCAAAGCAAGAACAAATATCTTTTTCCCCATTATCTTTCCTGTGATGCACCACAGGGCTCAGTGCAGGGACACTTTCTATTTGCAATGTATCCTACTTTATTGGGATTGGTCTTTGCAAAGTTGCTTGACTCAGTCCTATACAAATGATACCCACTTGTACCTGTTAGGTTATCTATACTTTATAATCAGTCAGTCATTTTCTACCGCTTATTCCATAGTGGGTCACAGGGGAGCTGGTGCCTATCTCCAACAGTCTATGGGCGAGAGGCGGGGCACACCCTGGACAGGTCGCCAGTCCATTGCAGGGCAACACACAAAAACCATGCACACTCATTCATACACCTAAGGGCAATTTTAGAGTGACCAATTAACCTAACCAGCATATCTTTGGGAGGAAACCGGAGTATCCGGTGAGAACCCATGCATGCACAGGGAGAACATGCAAACTCCATGCAGAAAGATCCCCCGGCCGGGAATCTTGCTGCAAGGCAACAGTGCTACCAACTGCGCCACTGTGCAACTTTACAATCAACACGGTCATATCCCTATAAACACAAAATGATCCAGTACCTTAATAATACATGCATTTTTAAAATAATGAGTAATTAAAATTAATTTAATTTCTTATAACTTATTTAATATAACAAAAACTAGTCTCACTGTCTTCTGTTTCACATGATAAGCTACAGAAATACTTGATCCATGTGACCAGGGTAAATTAAACAGTGCTGGACTGATTAAATCAGACCAGTCTTGAAACACACTTCTTTGCCAAACTCATGGCAGCAGTCTTCAACAATCTTTCCAATAAAGTCAAGTTACCAAATGGCTCTAGTTGCTAATGGTGTGTTTGCTTTGTACTCAGGAGTAGGATTTTATATAGGTTTGAGTATATATATATATACACTTCTGAGAGGTTGCATATATGTAAATGTAAAACATGCCTAGCCCCTTGTTTTGTTATGTATAAAGATTTAGCATTTAATGCATGATTTAGGGTTTCTTGCTGTACAGAATCTTAAGTGTATTCAGTTCTTAATCACTTACCTATTTATTTGCTAAAATACTAATTATGAGCTTTTAGTTTTGGATTTCAGTGCAGGAGGACAAATCTCTGTTGCAGTAAAGTCCAAGTTTCACATTTTGCCTTCTTGCTCTTCTTCTTTTGTCGCTCTTTTCACAGTGGAAACATTGAGTCAGCCAAAAAGCTCATGTGATTTTATTTGGTTACCACAACTTACTATGCTGCCTCTTAAAAATAGCTCTCAAAACAAAGCTACATTTACAAGCACACATGCACAGACACACACATACCACATACACACGCACCACATAACGGGACTCTGGCTTTGTTATATTCCTTCTCTACCTTCCTTCCTCCTAATTTCTTTCTGCCAAAATGTGAAAAAGTTTTTTTTTAAATGATATATTTACTGCAAGACCTCCAAACAAAATGTAAACATAAAACTTGCAATCTCGTAGATTATCATACATGTGCTCCTTGGCTTGTGGCTGCCAATGACCTTTTTACATGCAAGCTAGCAAAACACATGCAGACACTCTCAAACATGCACTGATTTAAAATTTGCATGATCCATCACAGAAATATTACAGTTTAACGCCGCAAGAAATTTGTAAGTGAATATTGTAAGTGAACCAAAACAATATTAAAGATGCAATAACTCGGTGAAGCAACAGTTGTAAAATGCAAAGAACAATCATCTTGTCAGATTGCCTTATTGCCATAAATGTCTGGTGTTGTTGTCTTATGGGTTGCATGTCTTCACTTTAAAACAATCAATATGTAGGCTATCTCAACCGTATTCTAGGTGGCTAAGGAGTACTGATTCATACTGGCACTGAAACAAGTCCTCTCACAGCTCTACCTGTGTTTTTAGGGCAGTTGCATTTCTATGTCTAATGCAGTTGCCCTAAAAACAAAAAGTGGCACTGTCATTATTTTCTGAAACCAGCCATCTCTTTGTTTTTCCTGCATGTATTTATCTAAACTTCGCTTGTTTTTTTTTCAAGGATCAGTTCCTTTATTTCCTGAAGCTTGTCTCAGACACCACCTCATGTTAAACATCCATTTGTCCAGTTGTAGCAGATCAGAAATATGTGGTTGCATATAACAAATTCAATTTGAGAAGTCCATTATTTTGATTAAAAATATTTTCCCTCAATTGAAATGATCAAGAAACCTTGATCCAAATAAAAGTTTAATTCATAAATAGTGTTGCAGTCTATCTTGCAATACAGTATAATTACAGTTTAAAGTTTTATTTCATTTGCTGTTTGGGCAGCTTGCTTTACAAAAGTCATTGACCCTATTTCCATATTTCCTTTACTGTCTAATCATGCCTAATCTTGTCTATCAACCCCAAAACAATTAACCTCCAACATCCCTTGAACATGGTTCTTTACTTAAACTATATAGCAAACAGCTAATCTTTGGACACATACCAAATAATAATGTAGCTCCTTCTTTCCAAAGCTTGCAATGGTTGAAACCTGCACTGCTGCTGCTGTAGAGGTCAAGTATGTGATACCTTCAATTTTGTTTCACCAAAGCATTACTTGATTAGATTGCTCAACTGACTGGCAGAAAGAAGCTGACAATGATCACAACTCGGCATCATCGCCGATATTTTGCGGCATTTACTGCAAAAACAATAGAACAGAAGCTCACAAACACAAAAACTGGTATAAAAATAAAACTAAACCATTATAAGTAGGCTAATAACTACACCAGTTATATTAAGTAGCAATCGTACCTCTAAACAGAACACATTAGTTGCATTAAATCATATTCTCAAATACACTAATATTTTGTGACGCTCTCATTAAACCAGCAGCAGAAAAAAAACAGTTCAAACCATAAAACTAAGAATCCCAACCAAGATGTCGGTTAGGTGAGACAACACCAGTGAAAATGTTTAAATACATCTTTATTAACTGATATAGTATAAGAGTTTAGGTTTGGTATCTAGGTTTCAAAATAAATAAACAAGATCTACACCCTGGAAGAAATACCCATTAGCAGACTATACAAACAGACTCAGCAAAGGTTTATGCCTATCTTTTAACAATATTTGAAAAAGAGGAGAGAAAGGATGTCAATTTTTCATAGAGGGAACTAAAATCCAGAAATGTCACTTTGACTGAACTCTTTGCACCTGTTAGAATTTTTAAAAATAATTTTTAAACAGCAAACTGAATAAACATGTATTATGTCTTATTTATTCATTAATCATTCATTAATTATTTATATAATTTATCACTTATTAACTCCTTTTCTTTTCACTTAACTCTTATTTAATTTATTATCTTATTTATTACCTTGTATTTAAATCTGTGTGTATCTGCACTATCTTTACCAGGAAGGTAGAACTGCAGGAAACCTTACTTCTGTCTATATTTAAAGGCTGCATTCCAAATCTTTATTCGATTTAATATTTGGGAGGTCACAAGGATTTATGCCAAGACCAATATCCTTTAATTTGTTATTAAATTCACTTGTTATACTCCAGATTTAAAGACTAGCAGTGGGAGCTTACCTAAATGGTTAAATCCAACACAGTGATTCAACTGTACAATCTTTCAGCTAGCAGGTTACAGTCAGGTACAACAATACCAAATCGGAGCTGAACTGGACAGGTTAATAAAGATGGTAAAGTAAGGGTTATGTACCCTGTCTTTCTCCCACTATTTTTCTTTCAACACACAAATACATAAGCAGCCAAAAAATCACACCCTACTGGTCCACAATATTTCTGAGGGTTATTTCTGCCTTCAGGACAAAGGGTTTTAGCTCTTACTGAAGGATGACAGATCGTGTGTTTGGAGTTAGTGTGAGTGTGCCTCTTTGTGTGCGTGTTTGGTCAGGATAATTAGACCTTGTGCTTTGCTCCCTGAGAGTTCTTTAACCACAGGTTTGAGGCATAATGAAACTACACAGTCACGGACACTAGCCTGACACACCACACACAAATGGGCACGTACACTGTACTGAGCACATTCACAGATGTCTCAAAACAAACACACACACAAATGATTGTGCATACCCTGTGTAAATGTTTAACCAAGACACAGATATGGAGAGATTCTAGAAGAAACAAGGGCGAAGAAACAAGACCAACTCTAAAAGTACAAAATCATAAAAAAATACTCCCTAGATTATATTTTCCTGTTAAAAAACTAAGTCACCAAGATTATATTTAGCATGTATTTTAGCGTTCTACTTATCTCTCTGGGATAAAAATGAGATGAAGCAACACTGTGTTGTTGAATTCGAATTATTTACAGATAATGTGAGCCAAAATCCTCCACAGCCATACGCAGCCTTTGCACCCCTTGATTTCTAGGCAATGAACCTGAACTAAGCTCTTTCGTCAACAGTACTGGCACAGAGGTATCTAACTCCTTTCAGAAAATGTAACAATGGGTAAAGAAAGTGAAGAATTTGAACTATAAAACATCCTCAGGTCTGTTTCAATATTTGATGTAGCATACCTTTATCCATTATCCATCCTCTTTTTTTACCTCACTTATTTTGTAACCTCACTTATTTTGAGTTTTTAGGCTTTTTATTTACTTGTTTTTTTTAAACAGGAAAATCTGGTGTCTGTTCAGATAATGCTACCATTTCGCCAAAATGTTCTATTCGTGTTGATCTTCTATTTCATAACCAATGTGTGTATGACCACAGTCTCATGATGTCTTCCACATAAGGGAAGATACTGTAACAGTTCAGATTGTATACAGACATGGAGAGGAAGTGGAAAAGAACTAAAGATGCACTCTTTAGACTTTAGTGGTACACTTTTTTAGTTTATTCTGATTTCTCTTCAAGAACTATAATATAAAAAGATACAGGAACAGCATTTAAAATATTTTTGAAATTCATAAACTCGCATGAGTATCTCATAGTTATCTCATGGTTATTCTTACTACCTCTAAACAGTGGTCTCTTTGTATTTCCCTAGAGAATGTAGTTCCTTACCTTTACTCTGAGACTTTATCACTATTTTTAAATCCTGCAGGATACATTGACAGACAGATGTTAAAAGCTCAAAAGGATCAAACAGACCAACTTTGCAGTATCTGTTCAGCCTTACTATTATCTGCTGAACTCTCACTCTCTTGCAGTGATGAACTACACCCGTGTCTCG
The DNA here is from genome assembly GCA_036173005.1 of Crenichthys baileyi. Taxonomy (NCBI): domain Eukaryota; kingdom Metazoa; phylum Chordata; class Actinopteri; order Cyprinodontiformes; family Goodeidae; genus Crenichthys; species Crenichthys baileyi. Next base: position 124,031 of record JAHHUM010000935.1, read on the forward strand.
AAATGTTGAAGAAAATACAGTTTTCTTTTAAATAGATTCCTACATCCCTTTGTGTCTTTTTCTTTAACACCTGACACGGAAAATAGCTAATGTTGAATCTTCTTCACTCCATAACAACATCCATACCAAAGAGTGTTGATTTCAGCAGGACCTGTTATGGTGCATTCCCTGACCAGGCAAAGATTGGATTTCTGAATTTCCAACTGGCCGGTCACTTATTACAGCCAAACATGCAGAACATTGCAAGCTGATTTCTTGGTGCATCACTAAAAATTACTGATTCTGAAATGTCTCTATTGCTGACCGCAAATCACACAAAATATATTAGAAACCTTAAAACAGCATCAAATTATGCAGGTGGGTGTTTTTGTAGAGGGAATGGGGATATTATTTACATAGCTTCACTATCTCTCCAACTTTGCTGCCTCATCCTATAATATAATTAGACACCTATGATTAGACCGTATAAAGACAAATGAAACACTGTTTAGGAAATATGTGAAAAAAGGCATTGCTTTGTTGCAAAGAAAAAGATGAAAAATTGAGATACATTGCTGCAGAAAAAAGGGGAAAACCATCCCATATTCACAGGCCTATCTCATCTGCAAAAAGGCCAGATACCAGTCAACATGGTGGGCCTGTTTTATGATGATTAAGTTCATGTGATTATTGACATTTTTTCAGATCAGCTTCTTTTCAGATGTTTTAGGGTCAGGCTACTAAAAGTATGACCTCTTTTGTGATGGAGTTCACATTAGAAATTGTGACCCACCTTGGGACAAGTGATATTTGAAAAAAAAACATAGAGATTTTACTGGGTTTAAGATGACAGTGACTCTTGCTGTCATGGGTTCATAGCCTAAGTTGATTGCTCTGTGATTAGTTAATTTTTGTGGTTTTGCCGTTTAGGAGGTTTGCACCTGGAGAAGGTCATGGAACAAAGTTACTGGATTTTAGAATCCAGATGGGGAAAATGTAGTTTCCATTTATGAGCAGAGCTTGGTTCATATCTTTAGATCCTATTCTGCTTTGAAAGTGTAGATCCAATAAGAGGTAGATCATGTGGTTCCAGGGAAATACTTTAGTCAATTTATATTTTTGAAAAGCTGTATTACCTAGTCTGTGATTAAATGTTATTAAGCTACAACATGTTTGGCAAGCGGTGGTTCAGCATGATATGTAACTCTACCTGCCAGAAAACAAGGAAAGACTCTCCTTGTTTCGCTTTCTTATCTATGCCTCTTCATTGTTCTATAGCAAAAAGGAGCACACACTCCAGATAACGCTGCAACCATGTTCAAATTAGATTTGTTACAAAGACACACACGCATATGCACACAGATACAAACAAACTTCAGATTTTTTCCATCTTGCTTAATATGCTTGTGACTATGTGCTGACTCACAGGTTTAAGACACACAATCCTCATATTCATCCACCTTTCCCCAGTTTTTGTTGACCACTGGAATCACAGCGATGATGTTAAAAAGCAGCCTGGCCTTCCATGACTCTTATCACATACTAAATACCAGTCTCATCGGGCAACTTGGAGTAGTGAAGAGCCACTGCGCACAAGTACATCTGAAAACCAAAGTAGCGACAGAAACTCTGATGAGGTGGACTTTCTTCTTCAGGCTTTTTTTCTTCTTGATTAGCTCAACACTGCACCCTAAACAATCAGTTGCAACTGCATGACTTTGGTCTGGTCTAACAGTCTGTGTGAAAGCAAACTGAGCCAAGCTAAGGTGTGAATTTTTTACACTTTTACCGATCCCTGGGCCAGACCAGCAGTGTGAATGCGCTTCTAGACTACACCAACAAAAAATCAAGGGATGAACCCAAAGATAAAATAAGGCACTCAGTTTTGTTTATGTTCAATTAATAAAAGAGTAGGTTTCAAATTTCTAATGGGTCTACATGAACGATCAACAAGAAAATCATAATTTAAAAAACAAAAACAAGTACTCTTCCAAATAAAAGCACCAATATTTAATAAATAAGAGTAGGTTCAAGATACAAACCCACAGGATCCCGATTTTTTATGTAACAAAACCAGGCCTTTTTAAATAAAGCTCACAGATTCTTTTCAAGATTAAAGTCTTGCTTATTTCAAGGTTTAGTTATTTCAAAAGTAGATTCCAGGGCTTTGATGGTCTTTAAAGGTCAAAACTGATGTATGCTAGACCTAAGACAGCAAAAAAGCATCATGGAGCTGGACAGAACACACCATGTGGCAGGTAACCATCAAAATGACTTTTGTTTTCTCTAGTTTTAATTTCTCAAGTTTCATATTTTTTTCTTGTTCTTGAAAATGACAAGTTCTTACAAACAAATCAATTTTTAGTGAAAAACTAAATATTCCTCATGTTTACGATTGACAAGGAATGGAAAGAGCATCAAGTGAGGTATAGACGGCACTATTGATTAGACTTAACTTCAACAAAAAGAATTATAATTATTTATTTTCTCAAAATGCCAACCCAAACAATAACCCACTTAAATAAAAAAGTTATGTCATTGTATTTGATTTCTTATCCCTACACATATATCACATGCAAAATTTGTTTGCACACAAATTGCTATAAACACAAAGCTAAAAGAACATCCTTTGGTCCTTTTGAAAAAAGCCGTTTACTCTTCTGTTTCTTGGGCAGCTTAATCTCTCTCTGGCATAACTGAACACTCTCAGGGGGGCTAGATGTAGTTTACAGGTAATAGATCATATTGAGGGGGTAGAGAGATGCAACTTAAAAGGTATAAAGCATTCTCAACACAAACAATCTAACCCCTTGTCATAATCCTGAAAAATATTATTAAATACTTGAACTTTTATTTTTTATCAATTCTAACAATAAATTGTTTTATTATTATAAACACAAGGACATAAACATGAGGATTAGCAATTTCAGGGGGTTTTATTAAGATTTTATAAGAGGTATATGTGAGACCAAGAAAAAAATCCAAAGGGTTAACTCTCCACCTGCTGCTCATTAGCACTAAAGGCACTAAACAAAGTGGAAGCACATTTCTGATGAATCAAACTGCTGAGAAACAGACTTGAAGCTTTCTAGCTGTTAAGCTTTTGACACTAAGGGAGCTTTTTAAGCTCTTTGCAGGGGTATAAAACTGCTGTCATGCATTTTCTTGACTTTTATTTTCAACTCACTTCTCTGATGAGATTAAAGTGAATTTAAATGAGCACAGACTCTTCTCTACCCTTTCATCTCTGTATTCTCCAGCTTGCTAGTCTGCCCTTTGACAGTAAGTAAATCTGTGATGATGCAACATGCAGAAGCGTTGCCAAGGAATGAGAAGCCAAGAGGAAATCGAGTCTTATTTCGGCTATTCAAATTTACAACAGGGTCTATTCAGTGGTTATATGCTCCCTGTGATAATGTAATCATGTCTGTAGGGAAATAACTGTCAGGCTAATGTGCCTGTAATTTCATGTCATAATCAGAGGCAGGATCTAAATGACTTAGCAATCTTTGGATTAAATGCAGAACAGCTTTAAAACATATAGGGCTAAATATAAGGCAAAGGTGTGTCAGGCACACTGCTGGTACAAGGTGACAAACAATGCAACATAGCAGAGGTAAGCTGGTACTTAAGTCAAGATGCTTTTAGCATCTGTAAAAATTTTGCTTCATGTGCATCCCTGCCAGCCAGAAGATAAGAAGCTTCACAGCAAATAAATTGGGATTTGAAAATGTAAGCAGCCAATGAACTTATCTCAGTTTCACCACAAAAACACACAATTTGTACCACTATGTTTTGCTTGTTTCTTTCCAACTGTTGGAAACCTGAAGAAACAGCGTTCCGTCCCTTTTTATCTCAGCATACTTGTGTGTGTAATGTAATTTCTGTTGAGTTAGGATTTAATACAGCTTCGTGTCTAATGCATGGTTATTTTCTGATCAAAAGTCTGTGTTTTCTTTACCCTCAGCTGGTCACAGTCTTCATAAATGTCCATGCCATAAGTTCATAAGTTATTTAAGTTCAAGTTAAGTGTCAAGTCTCAGTTGACTGAAATAAAGCATGCCATCTAGTTTTCCTATATCACTGCACTCCTGTAGGATAGGAATTGAAATCCTGTTAAGTTTGTGTTTAGGTCTAATTCAAGGCATGGGGATTTAACAATTATCTTTTAATCTGTAAGCATTTATTAAAACATGAAAACATCTATTATGAGCTGCTTTGAGTTATTTTTCAAAGAATGAAAAAAGCATGGTTTGAATTTCTGAATGAATCAAACAAACAATGGTTTTTTTATGTGTTTTGAATGATATACTTAATACCTGCTAATCTCTGTGTTCATGTTGTACGTATTGACTCTATGCTTCACTATACAGGACTTTTTGAGTTTCTTCTCAGTTCGAGTAAACATGTTCCAAAGTACCCTATAAATTACAACATTATTAGGGAGGTATAGTATATTGAGTAAGATGAGGGTCTGTCGCTTACATACTGGTTTGATTTTCACATTAGCATAGATCCTGTTTTCAAAAAGCTTGTATGCAAGTTCCAGACCAAAAGTTTAGTCTGAAGTTTTTGTTTTTATTTTTCCACTTAAGTAGCATCCAGTGTGCCTGTTGATGCAAAATCTACACCTACCAGGGATTTTTTTCGAAGCACTCTGCTAACATCAAGTGGTCAATGCAAAAATATATCCTTATGTTTGCCACTGTTCCCACATTTTTTGGGGGCCCGCAAAAAGGAAAAAAGAGCCCCTTTCACCTATTCATAAAAACACCCGCAAATATCCAAAAAAAAAAAAAAGAGGTTTGAAATTATTTTATTATACTGCACCCCAAATGCCTGCCTAGCATGACTCAGATTTTTTTGGGCCCCCTTCAGGCAGGCAGTTTTACTGGGTCTATGGAGTTATGGATAAGACTTAACCAGGGCTGTGTATCCACGTAATTCATGCCTAAATGAGATCTACGTGTAGCCTCAAGGAAAAATCTGGTCTATTGCTCAATGGGTAATCTCTGGTCAGGCCATGTTTTTCATTCTGAGAGCAGGTCATTAGTTTTTTATAAAAATATATATATACAGTTATAAAATATTTTATTATATTTTAATAATTTTATAAAATATATACAGGATATAATTTTAATATATAAAATTTTAAAATATACAGGATTATAAAAAATATATATTTTTATAGTAATTTTAAAATATATATTTAAATGATTACTTATATGATGAATAAATAATAAATAAATAATGAGAAATAAATGAATTCATACTTAAAAACCCCTAATTACATTACTAAAAAGCAGATAGAAGTCCCTGGGACTGTGCACCCATGTGATTTTTCAGCAGCTAGCACAGTGACGATGAAAATGTATTGCTTGTTCAAAAACATATATTGTAGCTGAACTTCAAAACTCTTGCTGATTAACAGCAGCATTAGTAAAGTAATCTACATAGTTGAGACTGGATTTTTTTTCCTGATGTAGATAATGTTGCTAATTAGCATCAACAAATATTTCATTTTTTTATCTAATAGTGAATAAATTCAGGAAGTGAGGGTTTACGTTCACCAGAACTCAAACTGTTATCTACATTTACAGTTATGTTGCTCTAACTTTTACATTCAAAACAGTTTGATATGTGACCACTGACCCTTACCATCAGGTGGTTGTTGTAGTCATCTCCAATAGCCCGGAGCTGACGACCAAAGGTTTCTGACTGCATCTCCCGTGCTGCGTTTCCCTGCCACGCGCTATAGGGGTTGAGAGAGTGCCCTGCAACAGAAAGTACATTGTACTTTTGTCAACATATTCGGAAAGGCGTGTAGTATATAAGGAAGGTAGTGAGTCAGAACACTCAATGCCATATTTTCTGCAGTGATTAGGTGATAGATGAGAGTTCCCTTGTTAAATTTAAGGTTTGTTCATTTATGATTCATTTAAGTAAAACATAAAAAACATTTTATCATACAGGATCTGTGGTTGGGGGTTTAGACTTGAAACCCAGTCAACCTGAGTACTCACACATTTTAAATATGACTCCTAACATTAAAGGAAACCACAGAGGAACTAAGCTCAGTGGAATGATTTTACAAAGCTTGGTATGATGCTCAATGATTTTTTTCATTTGACTTATGATTTATGTCAACACTGAGCCGCCGTGAAATAGGCAATTTTTCACCACACAGGATCAACATCATCAGCAGTCCATAGAACCTCAGAGATTTATTCGTTAATTTTAGGTCTTTAAACTGAGTTAGAGGGAGACCATGGTATATTAATTTTTTCTTTATTGTTGTTGAGTGACTTGCATGTCCAGTTCAGAAAACACATTACTGGATCACCTATTACCATCAACATACAGTATTAGGAAAATTAGATACACAGAAAAACAGGAAGAATGCATTTTTTTTACATTTATAGTTTGCACTGCCTTGCAAAAGTATTCATAGACCTTAAGCTTATTGCTGTTTTGTCATGTTACAACAACAAATGTATGTTACTGGGATTTTACCAAATACATGACTTCTGAAGGCAATTGTTGGCACTAGATTTTATTTATGGGTATTAACAAAAAAGGGGGGGAGGGGGTGTTATACAAATTCCTTTTCAATAAAATACATTGAAGTTTGTATATGTAGTCTGACAAAATGTAAAAATGTGCAACGTAGGTTGCAGGGAATGGATAATTTTAGAGGATTTGGTTACAAAATAATGTGTAGAACTGACACTACCGACTGACCGAGTGAGCGCATGTTTGTGTCTCTGTATGCATGTGTTTTTGTGGTTTATCTGTTATATTTTCAGTCTGAACTACAGTATGACTATGAAAGGCCCTGACCTCTTACCGATCTCTGCTTATGACTCATTTGCGCCGTTATGAAACCCTGACTTAATATTACTATCATCCTTCAATATTGAAGCAACTGATTCACCAATCAATCCATCGGGCTGCTGACTGCACTGCTGAAGCGTGGCTAAAATTATTTTAATTGGGAGATTTCTGAAATCTAGCATTTTTTTAATTTGGTATAAAAACAACTATATGCATCACATACAGAGAAAAATTTAAATTCTTTAAATCAGTATTTGTAGCATCAGAACCATACAAAGCAGAAAAGTTTAGCAAAGCAAAAGTATCTATTACATATTTAACGCAATACATGAAAGGCTTTCTGAAGTATCAGCAAAAAAAAGTATTGACTTCAGCCTTGCAATAAATTAATCAGAGGTTTCTATGGATAGGAGGACTGATCGATAGTGTGCATATGCCGCATGAAAATTGTTTGACAGTTTTTGACAAAAACCCAAAAGAGGCTTTGGTCCTTTAATTGATGTTCATGATCATTGTTTGGGTCATTGGTCGGTAGCCCCAGCAGTAGACAGATTTTTCATAACTGCTGGTCTTAATTGTAAGCAAGCAAACTATGAGAAGAACATTTTAAATAAATGAAAGCAAATAAGCCCAGAAATATCATTAGCTCTGTAACACTCTGGAAAGACATGTTGATTTTGACATGGCTTGCTACTTCAGTCAGAGATTATTATTATTTAGGAAGAACCAATATTAAACACCCAGTAAAAAAAAGTTGTCATAAGTTCAGCTCACTGAATGATTCGAGCCACTTTGGAGTTCTTAACCGTATTCTGGTGCTGTTGCTGTTAAATAAAGCTGGAAAGCAATTCATTAAATGTTTAAAAATAGAATAAAGAGTTCTCAGTGAGATGTTTTACAAAACTTACTTCACCTTGAAAAGATAATAGCAACTCGTTCTGTCAGATATCTGGAGCCTTACCGATCTCAAAGCTTTGCTATAAGAACGTGCTTGGAGCCACGTCATCACATCAGTAAAATCATCTCGTCCAGATAAGGTTTAATATATTCTGACAAGTCTCTTGCATTTTTCATGTTTGTAATGTACTGCAGCACAGATGGGCACTTTTATTGCACTAGTGACCTTTACTTGACAGCAGAAAGACAGGAAAGTGGGGGAGGAAGGGGAAGACATGCAGTGAATGGCCTGCACTGGGAGTTGACCCCAGGACAGCTGCCTTAAAGGCCTAATGTCTCATCTTATGGTGTACACGTTCTACACTGAGCCATGTGAGACCAGAGCTAAGAGACAGTTTAACTACACAAAACATATTAACTATCCCTGTATACCCACTAACAGATGCCCTGCTTTAATTAATTGATGCTGATTTAAAGGACATCCGGTGTTTATGAATGCATTACAATCCCAACCAGCTGATCCCAGATCACTGCAAGCTAAACAGGAATTAAACACAGCATTTCCAGCAGGATGTGTATGACTCTACCTGTCAATATTAAATGACCAGCAGTGTTTAGGAACTAAGTTGGAAACAGTGCATCTGGTGGGATGCATTGATCTAATTAAATTGGGGGACAGATGATATTAAAATGAACTTCAAGCTGTTATTCCTATGCTAATTTTATATTTTATTAATGCTGAAACTTGGTGTTTTACTGTCTTTTTGTCTTGAATTAAGCACATCAAAGACAAACGTAATTTTCAGTTAGTTTTCAACACTGTGCTCACAACAATCTTATTCGTTGCTGTCGGCATGAGCAAGGGAGCATTTTTTCCCACTGGACCAGGCAAGAGGTGTTGCTGAGATAGAACCACCGATTATGGACTTGGTTGTATGGATTTGGAGTCAGTGGTGGTTTTTGCACAAATACCACCCTGGGCCAGACGTTCCTTTAGCACCTGCCACGCTGCCTATGGTCCCTAACCTGAACACACACCTAACACACCCCTACTACGACAAAAAACCCATTCTGCAAAAAAAAAAAAAAAAAAAAACACTCTAAGTGAACTTAAGAGAACTATTAAGAACTAAACAATGAATCTGTTTGATGCTAGTCTTGTTCTTTATAAAAAAGAATTTCATAGATGACTTGTAAAAACAATTGTGCTTGCAATGTTTATCTAAGGTATCGAAGGTGCTGGGTTTGAATCCTGGCCTGGGGTCTTTCTGCATGGAGTTTGCATATTCATGCATGGGTTTTCTCAAGGTTTGCCGGCTTCCTCCCACAGTCCAAAAAAAAAGTTAGGTCAATTGATTACCCTTAGGTATGAGTGTGTGTGTGCTTGGTTGTGTGTCCTGTGTTTTTCTTTATTGCCCTGTGATTGACTGGCAACCTGTCCAGGGTGGACTCAATGAACCATATTGTCCATATTCAACACCAGGAATGTTTGGAATGTACATAAAAATATTCCTATTTTAAAACATGTTAAAATATTGGATGATTTTGCCATTTTGTTATCCAAGGAACCAACTGGCCAAAAGTATGTTTATACCTTTGCTGTAAATTAAGTCTGCTGTAAATTAAGTCTAAATTCAAGAGTGACCCAGACTGATTATCACAACTGATTACACATTACTCCGTCTGTGGTTGGTCAGTCAGCTTTTTGCAGTTAAACACCTTGGTGGTTTGTTTAAGGTTGATTTATCAGCTCACAGCAAAATGTATCTCAATGCAATCTGTGCTGGTATCTTTTTTAGTTTTATTACAAATGTAATTAATGTCAAGTAAAACAATAAAACTCTCCACGTAGCTTCACTTTGAATCTCCAAACAGCTGACTACTCTGTTTGCTTCCTGTTGCAGCACGAGGAAGTGCTGCGAGACTGAACGCAGACAACAAGATAAAATGATCCTCCCTACGTTACTTTTTGGCATCCAACACACAAACAAGGAAACATTCTTGATAGCTGAGGCCTTTATTGTGCTGACAACAATACAAGACATGTTGTACCACTGTGTGTGTGTGTGTGTTTATCAGTTAAATCTTGTCATGGACAAAGCAGACTGCCTTAGGTGCAAAAGGTTTCCATCTGCATCTGACAAAAGAGCTGCAGGCCTATTTTGACTGCCTAACATGCGCACTTAATTAGTGACCTGTGCACACATGCGAGCTGGTTTCTTTTGATGGCTATCTGCCTGGCTGCAGCAGAAGAAAAATAAAAGAGACACAAGGCAATCAGTTAAGCTACTCACTTCTATTATATTCTCATATAGACAATGCAACAGAGGCTGAAGTTTTATGTTAGCCTGAGGAGATCACTGTTTTAGTTTTAAAACAACAGTATCTAGAATAAAACAAGGAGATGTGTTTACCTGTAATTCAGTCTGAGCTGATCAAAGCTATAATATTTGAATTCAACTGTAACCATTCATGCACAACATGCCGCAATATGTTTGCTTCTGCAGCATTTAGGAAATCTGAGATAACATAGTGGATGTAACCATAAACATTTTGAGGGTCTTTACTCCATGGCTTGTTCCTAATATTTGCTGTTTTTCGCTATATTCTATCCTCAAGGCTCAGTTTTGTAACCAAGTTACCAATCAACAAGACAGCAACTTTAGCCGATAGCGCAGTAGTTAAAAGGTCTTCTTTTGTAGATGGTGCTGACGTAAACAAGCCCACTGGAGCACTATTTTAGATCTTTGTTGCTGGAGGTGACAGCCTTGCATGCTTTGCTCTGTTTTTCAATTGAACAAAACAGCAAATACACAAACAGGATCACAGCTATGAGAACTCCTGGAACCCCATGAAAACGCTTTAGCGGCTGCTAAAAAACAGAAAAAAAAATCTGCAGCTGTTTATATGTCATGATTATTTAGATGGTTACAAAGATTTAACCTAGAAAATCCATAGGTTTTTCACATCATATCCTGTCTGAGTAGACAGCCTCAAAGCTTTTCTTTTTGAAGGCATTGAGGCATTCCAAATATAGCTTCTTTCAGATCATACCTTCAATGTGTGATCTAGACGTATTTAGGTACAATGGATTCAGGCTTTCTATGCATAAACTATATCTGGTGACCTTTTTTGTTTAATGCAGCAAAAAAATCGTTTAGAAGGTAAAGAGGCAGTAAGGTGGTCAAGTTATCAAGATGCTACAGGAACTCATTTCATTGCGAAAACATCAGATGTTGGGCAGAAGCAAGTTTTTCAATAAAAGCTTGTTGAAGTGGAAATAATATTTTTTATCCCTAGGGGTTGCATAGACTACTCATTATCTGGGGTCTACATTTGCTATGAACCCAAAGCTGAATGAATGCTGCGTTATAGGACCCCTTTGGTTTTGCCATCCCAACTGCATGTCTTCAAAGTACAGGCTTGAGATCTCGACAGATCCACTTGTATGATGTGAATGACAAAGTGATCTGTAAAGGGGGAGTTTAAGGCTGCCTGTGTATGGTAATAATATGATCTAAAATGGGCTAATGTCTACTGTAAAGCCTGCATTATAGTAAGGGACGTCTGAAATGCTATAACTAACGAAATGTCCAGAAAGAAAATCTGACCAAATGCTCATGCACTGATGACACTTTTGAACAGTAATGATTTGTCACAATATCCAAAAGCATGAGCTAGCCTTCAAAGTAAGCTCTATTTGGTTGTATTGATTCAAAAGATCTTTTTTTAAAGACAGTCATAACGATCATGAGTTTTAATCAGGGTTTAAAGGTGAATGGACAGCCAAAGGTTTAACTTTTCAGCTCTGCTCTGTCTTTAAGCGGACTGGCAGCGCCCACATAACAATGGACCCAGCCTAAAAAATGTTAGGCTCCATGTTAAAGCCATGGCCAATCTGTCCTGAACAACATAAGTCTAAATCCTGTAAAAATCCTCTGTTCTTATGGCCTGAACGTTCCTGACAGTTACTCTTGGTTTCATTAGATAATAAATACTTTCTATCATATTATGTTTGTTTTGCATCATTCTCTTACCACGTCTCTTACATGATAAAACCTATAATGCTTGCATTGCTTTAACTAATGCCTTGAAAACTGGCTCAGAGTTTATCTGTTCCTTCTTTCTAGGTAAAACAACTAAAGGAGCTACATCCATTGACATTTACTTTTCCTTCCCATAGAAAGTACTCCTGTTCTCTTTGTGTCTCTGCTCTGTTCTCTCTAACCCCCAGTCGGTCGTGGCAGATGGCCGCTCACACTGAGCCTGGTTCTGCTGGAGGTTTCTTCCTGTTAAAAGGGAGTTTTTCCTCTCCACTGTCGCTACATGCATGCTCAGTATGAGGGATTGCAGCAAAGTCAACGCCAGTGTCTGTCCACTGTCTCGACATGCTCATCCGGGAGGAGGGAATGCTGCAAGTCACTGACTGGATGCAATCTGCTGGGTCTCCTTAGATAGAAAAACTTTTTATCCAATTTGAATAAATAACTAACTCTGACTGCACTGTTCAATGGTTAGGACTAATTGGAATGTATGTACCTGACTTTTGTGAAGTGCCTTGAGACAACATGTGTTGTGAATTGGCGCTATATAAATAAAACTGAATTGAATTGAATTGAACTAAGAAAATGTCCAGAAAAAAACCTGACCAAATACTTGTGCACTGATGACACTTTTGAACAATAATGATTTATCACAATATCCAAAAGCATATCAAAGAAAGGTTAGCTTATTTTCAAATAGCTATTAGAATCTTGACTCTGTTAGTGTGTAAATCTATAGTATCATTTCTGCTTAACATAATATATGTAACATAATATTAAAAAAATCTAATCACCCAAATCCATACTGTCGCCCAACATCCGACTGTGTGGTGTAGGTGCTTATTTACAGAGTAGGAAGTGACATCTGACCACAAATGGTGATACAATACCAGTTTTGTCCTAAGAGATGTTCTGTTGACAATGCTTACATCATGAACTAATCTCAAGGAAATCAGACATCACGCTGTCCTTACACTGTACCTGACCTTGTAACCAGCAGGTTAAAGTCAACAGGACGTCTTGTCAGACTAATTAATAAATGAGTTGTCTCACAATCTGACTAAGGTTGGGAAGAATTTTAAGTACATACATAAAAGAATTAGGTGAACAAAGAAAAAGGGGTGAGGATTGACCTTAATGATTAACACTTTCTAAAACGTGTCAGCTGATAGATCCTTTGCTCCTTTCTTCAAGCAGCTGTTATGCCACTCATAATAATACTCAGTTATTGATTGTAAAAAGAAAACTTAAAAAGACAAGGATCCTTGTAGAAATTCAAATCAGATACTACTCTTCTTTTAGTGATGGAAATCACAAGAAATCATCATTGCTGAATCATCAGTTGGACTGATGATTCAACTGTGGGCTGCCCACAGCCCACAGTTGGACTGTGGGCAGACTATACAAAAGAGGATGATTGTTTCTCATTTTGGACCGACTGATGAGTTACTCTCACCAAATGTATTATGTGGAAAAAAGTCCCCTATTTCCTTTGACGGGAGACTTGAAAGTTTTTGTATAAAAGTGATGTACTTTAATCGTGTCCAAAGTTGGTTTGGGCAACATTAGAAAATCAGGAGTGCATATAGTATGTTTCTGTCTGCATTTACTGGATATTTCTTAATGAGCCAACAGGGTGATATGAGCCAAGTATTAGTCAGTAAACAAAAATATGTAAAATCATGAGTGTAACTCACTAATCTCAAAGAGTAGTAAATACTTTGGTGGAGATCATTTCATCCCTCAGGTGCAAGTTTCCAACAGACAAAATAGCAGGACTGTTCCTGAGAATTGTTTATCTGTTTAGTAACACTATGTGCCCCTCAAAACCTTTGATGAAGAAGCACTAGAGAAGCAGGTGTTAGGCTTCTGTTTGGTTTCATATTTTGCTGCACACCCACACAGAAACTGCAGCCAGTGATAGCAGTCCGTATTGCATAGTCAGGTCTTTAACTTTCACGTGCAAAACAGATTTTTTTTTTATGTCAACAATTGTCATCTCTAAACTAAATAAATACAATTTAAAGAGGGTTAAAAAAAAACTATTTCAGGCCTTACCAAATGAATGAAAGGCGGTTCTGAGAATTTCCCACTTTTTGGTTGGTCTAATATATCATTAATATTTATTTTCATAACAAATCCTTCTTAAACATTTTGATAAGAATTTGGTTCGTTCAAACGTTATCATTCGTTATGTCTGATATGCAGCAGAGATCGGGAAGGCTAATTTTCATATGGATTGTGAATGTCAGAGAGAAGGTTTAAATGTTAGCTTGTTATACTCCATTTAAAACGTACATTAATAATTCACTAACATCTGTTGCCTTTCTGTCAAAACAGTTATTATTTTGTTCTGTTTTTACAAGGGAGGGCAAACCAGGTGAGCAAAAAGGTCCTCAAAAGTGAGATTTAGGGTCAGTTTACTTCTCCAATTTTGACCCACATATTGCTATTTCAGCCTTTCCTACTTCCATTTTGTACTAATGTAGGCATTGCATTTACATGCTGTATTATAATGGAAAATGCTATGCCTAAAACTGAATTATCTCCTAAATTCCTTTTTGCAGTGCACTCATGTTTGCTCACCGTGCAGCCTGAATCCACCGTGCTCCACAGCCATTCGCTGCAGGGCGTGGTTCATCACCTGGCCGGTGGGGCTGGCAGTCTGCGTGGCTTTGTCAGCCGTCACAGGGTGTGGGGAGAGCGGAGAGCTCGGCAGCGAGTCGCAGTCAAAGGAGAAGTATCCGCTGGATGAGCGGCGGGGAAGGCGAAAAATCGACCTTCTCCGAAATACCTCTAAACTGGCCGGATTTATGGAGCAGGGAGGCGAATCCGGCTCCTCTCCTCCTCCGGCGGTGGCGCCCGGCTGCTCCGTTCCGCTCCGCTGTCTGTGCTTCGAGGAACGTGGTGTTCGCGCTGAGGATGCTGGATCTCCTCCGGCCCCCTCCGCTGGTGTTACTTCGGTCGAGCCATCGCGCAGATTTGGCGGTCTGTTGGATGAACAGAGCGTCACCGTGAGCGTGGGCTTTCATCCCTCTGCTCCGCTAAAACAGCCTCTCTGCGTCTGTGCTGAGTCTGGAGCTGCAGCTGCGCAGCGCAACTGCTGTGTCTCGACTGGACTTTGTTCTGCAATTCTTTATTTTTAGAAATGCGGAATTACAGCAAATTTACACCATATTTATTTAATAGTACACTGACATTTCTAGTGTCTTAATAGGAGAAGTCAGTGTTCCACCTGTGGGTCTGTATGGCTTATTTTAGTCAATGTCCACAGCACCGTTTCCCACAGAATATTTTTCCTGCACAGGCGGTAAAGCCCAGTTTCCTGTCCAAACTGACGTCCAGCGGGTGCCTATTGTTTGTCAGAAATTGCTGATTATGGCAAGTCTTTGTTTAATTTTTGCTGAGGAGAAAGCCCAAATCCGACATGTAGGAAGCGGCTGGGGTGACTTAAACTGCGTCACTGCCTGCACAGCCTGAGACAAACCTACCTCAAGAGACAACTCTGGAACCTTTTTATGGGATCCTGCGACAGTAACCTCAGAATGCGCTAAATTAAATACCATCAAGTGTAGCAAAATGCAACTGCGCTCAGAAAAATCTAATTTAAAAATGGTTTAAAAGCTTTATAGATCCTTCTCTGGTTCAGATTATCTCTAACATATAAAGCAATTGTTGTGTGTTTTTTTTAGCACCAACTCCTCATATTCCGCGCAAATACGAGTTTAAAAACTGTTGCCTTTTACGCATGCAGAAACGGCTACCGCACTTGGCCTGGACGCGACACTTGTTCTTCTGGTGGAAAAATTATAATAAATGTACAAATCCCACGGGGTTTTTTGCGTGAATCCGAACACGAGGCGGAACTGGAAAGTGAAATAGCAACTCGATCGCTCGGGCAGCCGTTGCCAACAGAAAGAGAGAGAGAGAGAGAGAGAGAGAGATCGGGAGACAGAGGAAAAACAGAGGAAAGGGAAGCAAACCAAGCGCCCCTGTGATGAAATGTTGAAGGAAATCCGTCCAGAGTGCTCTATAACGCCATCGCCGTATCCGTAAACTGGAGTTTGAAACATATTTTTGTATCAGCTGGGTAAAAAAGCGACATTTCAGATTGCACCATAAGCAGCTTGCGACATTAAGAGAAATATACTGAAGCCGGGCGATCATACGGAAGTTGCAAAGCTTCTGGATTCTGCTTCAGTACGTGTGCGCCTCCCACAGGACAATCGAACAAGTATGAACGTGCAAGTATTGCGATTGATGCGCAAATGCAATTGTAAACGATCGCTGATTGCCCGTTATCACCAGACCTAATTACACAAACAAGGACAAGTGCACGTAGTTTACTTTGATCCCTGGGCACTCCCTAGATTGCCTGAAGTCGTTGACCTCGGTCACTGGACTGCAAACCGAAGGCACAAAGAGATGCTTATTTAGGAATAATCTGTAGAAATGTCTATTATTCCAGAAGGGAAAACATGCAGTTGTTGCGCAAAAGTCATTTAAGTCATACCGCAGACTAATACGTCTGCTCGCTCTGTTCAGCAAATAAAGCACAGTTTACACTCAAAGCGGCCAACATTGGAATCATTTAGACCTATAAACAAAATCCTTTACCCCGGATGCCACCCGATCTGCGCCTGAGGGGTCAATAAATAAGTGGAGCTGAAGCGCATCGTTCAGAAACAGCCAGCGTGGAAGATCGCTGAAAAACGGACTATTATACATCCCATCTGTCATGTTAAATAAGGAACCATTTTCTTTAACTATTAACTCAAATATTTTAGTAACTAATGTGTAATACCCGGATTAAAGGGTATTACACATTAGTTACTGATGTGTAATACCCTATAATCTGTAGAGTAACATTTGGCATGTTAAACAAACTACTTGGCAAAACTGCAGTGTCATCTCACAGTAAGGGAAATATTAAACTATAAATGCATATATGTATTATTGATTTTCTGCATCAAAGCAATGACAAACCGTAGACCCGGATAAGTGCGCAAGATTGCATCGCATTCACCAAAAAGCCGGTGTGAAGCGCGGCGGCTCATTATTCCAATTAAACAACAGCATGACAAACAACCACTCACTGCTCGCTCATGTTGCTAAACTTACCTTGAAGGGTGCATGTCAATGACACATCACCGCAATCTTTCAGTTAATGCGGTGACAACTTGGCTCCAACTCCAAAAAGAAAAGAAAATTAGGTGGGACTTCCAATATGGTCCACCAATCCAAAGTGACAACAATAAATTCCAAAAAAAAGAACTAAATACGTGGAGGAGAAATAAGTGAATAAAACGAGTAAATTCCAGAGTTAGTAAGGAAAAAATACTCCAAAGTGATTAAATAGTCCGAGTGGAAAGTCTACCGGAGGAGGTAAACAAACTTCAGCCTGTCCTTTGTTGCTGTGATGTTTCCTTTCCGCTGTCCTTGTAGCTATAAGAAAGAAACTGCACTGTTCTCTGTATTAATCTGAGTTTACTCCGCCCCATTGAGTGACGCACTAGGTTCAAATCTGGCTCATAGGCTGTACACCATCGCCACCTGGCGATCAGACGAGCCATCTGTGAATAGAATAGAATAGAATAGAATAGAATAGAATAGAATAGAATAGAATAGAATAGAATCGAGGGAACTAAAAATGTCACAGCAGATCACACACAAACATTTAATAGAGCAAAAAGCAAAAAATACAATTAAAATGAGTAAGAGAAAAGAATCTTCACATAATCTTCTGAATTTCGTCTAATACACCTAATCAACATGAAAGTAGTGCTTTGTGAATTGGAAGGGTAGCGGTACATGTTTTGTATACAAATAAAGATCAGAGAAGTGTGAGCCTCCATGAGCCAACTCATTGCAGAACCATCTTTTGCTTCAATAACAGCTACTAGGATTTAGGGGAGTGTCTCCACCATCTTTGCACATCTAGAGAGTGAAATATATTTTTGCCCATCGTTCTTTTTAAAATATCTCAATCTCAGTCAGATTGGATGGAGTGCACAATGTTATTGTTACCTGACCAGTTAGTTTTGATGCATGGACACCCATGTCTTGCTAGGTCTGCAGTTCTCTTACTATTTTAATTTTTGAAAGATATTTTTAACAGTACTCTGTGAGATGTTCACAGCTTGGGATATTTTTTATCATCCAACCCTGCTTCAGACATCTTTACAACGTGCTGCTGAATTTGTTTTTTGATTTATCCACAATTTCTTGGAGAGTTGGGACTCATTTTCAGTGATCTTGAACAGTTTTGTCAAACAATGCTCCAATCTGGAGAACTCTTTGGAGAACTCATTCCAAGATTTCCTCCACTAATCTTCTCACTGCTCCTCTGGCTGCTGTCCTGGATTGACTGTCTGGACTCCTCCACAATTCTTCCATCACCACTCACCTGTCTGTCCACCCTCCAGTGCTCCAACATCATTTCCATCTTCCCATGGAAGAAAGAACGAAGGACCATACTTACATCTCTCTCCTCACCCTGCCAACCTCAGCCACTGTGAGCACATTCACCTCATTCCTGGAACTCCACCATCTCCGAAAAACCATAAGAACCACCATCTCATTGATTCTAAAACATTACTTTCAATAATTACTTACTTCTCTTTCTCATTGCTGTCCCGGACCCCACCCAAGAACAACAACAACAACAACAAAAAAAACATTTATTTGTATAAATAACCGTTTAAACCTTCCTTTGTTGTCCGAAATTGTTGCCTGCACAAGTGTCTCACATAGCACCAACCTGACATCACCCCAGCACAATACTTGCCACCACCAATTGATAAAAGACCTGCAACATGTTCATACAGATGAAGGACCTGTGCCTCCTTGGTGAGTAAAGCAGACTAAAGCTCTTTTTGTTACAGTCTCTCAGCTTGTGCACCAGTCCAAGCTTTTCATTTAGTCTCACGTTCAAGCACTTGTCAAACTTTACAGTCTTTACATCAAACCTGCTGGTGTGCAGTGGAGATGGAGATCCCATGGTAGAATCAGTTACAGCACTTAAAGTCCATGGATTTCCAAATCACTATTGAAATAAAAAAATAAAATGGTTACTTGTCTTTAAAAATAAGTTTCTATATAGAGATTTAGATCACAGGGCTTTTGTAAGTATTTCTAATCTTAGAGCTCAATCCATGCCTTAAAATTACACTATGAATAGGCATAGCACAAATACCAGCCACAAAATTAACTAATTGTTTACTAACTGAAATATCAAAATCACATGTAATCTCTTTACCAGAAACACTGCTGAATATTGATATTGAGCCGTAAAGTCTTTTAGAAAAACTGACCGTTTAAGCACCACTGCTGAAATGAAAGTAGACACATCCAATATTTTCACAGTAATGAATCATTTCAAGAGCAGTGATGAAACTACAATCACATTTATGAAGACAGACATCACCCCACTTTTGTTTAGCATTTCAGAAACGTTTTTTTCTTGTGAGGCTGTGCTTCTTCTGGTGGAATCTTCTACTGTTTTTTTTCTGGATTAAGGATTCTGGATGTCACAGGAAGGTGTTTCTAGGAAGCAGGCAAAGTAAATGGTGCTTCAGGGACCGAAAAATCTGTGACTTGTCTTGACTGGGGCTGGAACTATGGGTTACTGATTGGGGCTGATGCTCTGTCTTCCTAGTGCTAGGGCCCTAACTGAGGCTGGGACTTAGGTTAAGGCTTTTTCTGGGATGGGAGCCTTGATTGGGGCATGTGCTCTTAGAAGCTGCCGCAGTGCCTTTGTGTCCTGCTAACATGTCCACCAGTTGACTGGAGGTGATGGGGGTTAGCTGGAGTGACCAACATGGGCTGGCCTCTTCTTCTGGTTTCTATTATAGGTCTACTCTGTGCTGGCTCCAGCTTTTGTCCAAATAGTTATGCACTGGTAGGTTAATTTCTTTCTCATGCACAAAACTTTTCAGATACTTTTAAGGATCCTTTTTGCAAATAGCTTGAAAAATCCAGAATGAATAAGTTACGGTCCAGGCTTGTGGCTATCCCAGGATTTTTATGAAAGAATAGGATGTTAGAGTACACTACAACACAACCCTGTCAGTTTCACACTCTGCAAATCCTTGTATTTCCGAAGTTACAATTAGTATGCAAGTCATAATTGGCTAATGCCATAATGCCACTAAAGACTTTACATTCATTATTGTGAAGGGTATGAATAATGTTTGACCTAACATTTTTTTATTCAGATGTACCTAAAAACAGAACAATCTCTCAGCTCCTATCAGAAACAAACTTTTTGACTGAATGAAAATAATTTCAAATCTAAATCTGCTTGGGGTATGCTTCATTTTGGCCTTAACTGTATACTCTAAACAAGATGTGGGTCACACTAAACAGGTGCTTAATTTAAACTTAAAATAACCCAATGACATTAGTTCAAGAGGTTAAAAAAGAAACACCAAACTAAACCAAGACACCCAGCCGGGGGTCTTTCTGCATTAGGTTTGCATGTTCTCCCCGTGCATGTGTGGGTTCTCTCCATGTAGTCCGGCTTCCTCCCACAGTCCAAAAACCTGAATGTTAGGTTAATTGGTCTCTCAACATTGCCCGTAGGTGTGAATTAGTGTGTGCATGGTTGTTTGTCCTGTGTGTGTCTGTGTTGCACTGGGATGGACTGGCGACCTTTCCAGGGTGTACCCTGCCTCTCGCCCATAGACTGCTGGAGATAGGCACCAGCTTCCCCGTGACGCATTATGGAAGAAGTGGTAGAAAATGACTGACTGACATTTATATTTAATTTAACCAATTTGTCATGCCATACAAAAGCTAAAGGTATGGGCTATTAGGTAGTATAAAGCTAAGTGCGCAATTCTCAAGAATCAAAGAGTCTAAGTCAGTAGTTAACCTTTACACTTTTTTTTAATTTGAAGTCTCAGCAATGGTTTGGCAATGTAGCACATCAATAAAGGGGTAGAAAGAAATGTTGCTGTTACTTAATGCTTGTCGTTTTTGCATTTCACTGCACGGAGTGGTTTAGTAATGCTGATGCAGAGCTTCTTTTCAACATCATCTCTCTAAAAGCAACAAGACGATCAGATCCACAGAACTCAGACAGCTGGAAGGTTTAAGGACAAAGATAGGAGTCACACACATACATATACAGATCAATACAGATGGACGAGAGTGAGGCGATCAATAACATTTACATTTGATCAATACCAGTCAGTGTCTTAGAGTGTGAGAAAATGTTTCTGAAAGTAGATGCTGCTTCTGTCTTCACTGTTTAATTGTGCATGATTAGTTTTAGTTATCCAGTATCACTAAAACTAATCATGCACTGTCCAGTTGTCATGGCTGTCCAGTTAAAAAATATTAGATGCTTAGTGAAACAATATATATTCAATACTTCTAGTAAAGACTTGTAACTGGCAGAAGTAAAAAAAAAAATCTAAATAAATAAGCATGGTGATGCAATTGTTCGCACTTCTGCCTTGCAACAAGAAGGTTCTGGGATGAAATTCTGGGCTGGGGTCTTTCTGCATGGGTTCTCCCCAGGTACTCCAGCTTTCTCCCACAGTCCAAAACCATGACTGTTAAGTTAATTGGTCTATCAAAATTGTCTATTGGAATGAGTGTGTGTGTGAATGGTTGTTTGTCCTGTGGGCCTATGTCTTATAAACACAGGCCTTTTGATTTACTTTGCTGTTCATAATATCAGGAATTTTTTCAGAGCGTTGCAGCACTCTGGAAATGAGCTCAAACTCAAGGTTCAAGGTTTTTATGACAAGTTGTTTTTTTGCATTCATGAGACATTTTCTAGCCCCAATACACAGCCATTTAGTAGTTTGAGAACAAAACCATTTCAAAACATATTTTACAGAAGCCTTATTGGAAATTAGTTTCAATTAGGAAACCATATGTGTCGGGAGAAAAAAATATGTGGATGAGAGGACACAAATGGAAATGCTAATTAGCATTTGGCATAATTTTGCAAGGTTTAGCATGTTTTACATTTCCCTTTAAATGAGCTAATAAAAAATCATTTAGTATTTTAACTTGAGGTATTTACAACAATTTACAATTTATTTGTACAAGTAAATGAAAAGTAAATGAAAGTTTCCTTGACTGCTGATACAGTCACTGAAAAAACCTCTGTACACTCTTGCTATTTCTACAGGCGTTTAGAGGGAAAGTAGCAGCCAGGTGCTGGTAACTAAAATCCTCTTAATTATTTGTCATTAGCATGGCCACCTTGGCCACGGCCCAGTAGGAGTTTGGGCAGTTTGCTGGTCTAGATCATCCAGATTTGCGTTAATGCTATACCAAAGAGGAAAGACAGTAACCAACTGCTGCCCTTACTGTGTGGAAGGTTGATGAGGCCAACTTAAAGTCCATCATTCTACTTTTAGAAAGACTGTTCACAAGTTGTAAATATTTAAGAGAGCTGCAATTTTCTGTGTACTTTTAAAGTGAATGTTAGAGATGTTAGGCCATAATGTCAAACATCACAATGGTTTAATGTGTAGATGGTACCACTTAGGCGCCTTATCAGCAGCTATGTGGTTTTATTTCATTGCTATGCTGATGATACCCAGCTGTACCTTAAGCTTGGTAGCAATGTGTCTGAGACCCCACCCATTCCATCTTCATCATTGTCAGCCCCTTCAACTTGTCAATTCTCCTCTCTTTCTACACTTAAAGCCTGTCTAGAGGAGGTAAAGGCATGAATGTAGCAAAATATTCTCCACCTCAACATTTAAAAAATTGAAGTGATTAGAACTGGTACTTCACATCAGATTCAATAACAAACAGTTCTCAATTATCCCACCCATGACAGCAGATCTACAACAGAATAGCTGAAAAAGAAAAGAATAAAATTATTGCAGTCGCCCAGCCAATATCAGACTCCAGCCTGATTGAAATGCTGCGATTGGGCCTCAAGAAAGCTTTGAAAAGAAATATTTATGCAAGTGTCAGGTTTTGTCCTCTATGTTACCCTGTAATGCAGTGGCGACCTGTCAGGGGTGTACCCCACCTATTGCCTAATAACCTCTTGAGATAGTAATCAGCACCCCCTGCGACCCTGCTAGGATAGAGGATATGCAAGAATATTCATGAGTACATGGGTGAATAACATTACCAGCCACTACACTTGGAAGTCAGTTAGTCTAAAAACACAAACATACCAATTTATTGCAAAAATGACCAGGAGTACTCTTCAAGGGTAAAACTGGCTAACAACAATATATTTAAACTAAGAGATAAAAGATCTGCTGATGCAGTATGAAATTTATCTATGCTTTTTTTGTCATCTTGTATGGAAGCAAAGGTTGTTTGAAATTGTACCTACTTATCTTAAAAATCAACAGGGTGTTAGCATGCTAATAATGTTTTTTGGCAAAAAGAGAAATCATTCTACAGTAGGTATAATTAACCAAGAAGAGGACCGGTATCCATCCTGTTCAACCATAGCTGTTAGATGTTTGGCAGAATTAACATTGTAGCATATTGTAGCTCCTACATCTGTGGAGTTTAAAGAGAGTACAAAATAAAAAAAAATATAGAACTTCTTCCTGCATAGCCAATTTAGTACATTCAAATGTTCACTCCTTTATAATGTTGATGTCTGTGGTAGACCAACCTCCCTTAAGCACATTTACTTCAACAGCCAAACAACTATCGGAGCCACTTGAAAATCTATACCCTGCAGAGTTTTTTGGCATCATTTAGCTGCTCCTGGGGGAGTTAAGGGGTAATTACAGATTACTCACTACAGTAGACGCCATTATAAACAGTAGAGCATACAGAGCTGTAAATTGCACTGTCATGCCAAGATAAGGATTTTTTGCTGCTGGACGAAACTGATGGCCAAAGGTCAGCTGTGCTTCAATAAATCAGACAAAAGGTGACAAATATTCCCCAGATCAGTAAACATTTTTACACACACTGTGGTGTTCCACTCACCGAAATATTAGATCCCTTTTTAGATACATGTTAACAGCCACACCCCAGCAGTGGGTAATAAACACATTAAAAGGTTTTTAGTGTTGCGATTACCATCAAAGCTCTAAATGTAATGCATCAGGAGTGGCTGGATTCCAGCTTTTTGACCCAAGTGTAAATTAATTACATTTTTAATGAAGTACATGATCTTTCTGTTCATTTTTTGGAAAGCAAGCAAAACAAGTGAAAAATAACCACAGATAAATGCGTATAAAAGGTCAGTTGTATATTAAAAACAGATAAGTCAAGTTACTGTCAATCTGCAAAACAACACCACAGCTTCTGAAACACATCAGGGTACAAAACAATATTATCAAACCTCAGTCACATCCATGGAAGCCTCTCAGTACACTTAGAACAGGAAGGACAACCTCCACTCTCAGACATTGGCAATTGTTAGTATGGACAATATTGCTCATTGCCAGGGGGGATACCACAAGACAAAAAAAAAAAAAAAGAAACCATGCAATGTTTTTGTTATTTTCAACAGGACAAGGCATTTTCTTCTGGGTATTAGCATGTCTAAATAATACTATTGGGCTCCCCCTGTAGGAAGCTCAGTGTTAGCTCTTTAGGAAAACACCACTGCACATGGGTGCCTAACAATGCTGAAGTTGGTATTTTATTTACACTTCATGTTTCTGTGCATTTATTCATAGGTCAGAATTTTAATGTTGTGACTGATCAATCTGAGCTGAATAGATATTCTTTAAAACACAGTCTGAGATTTGTGAAACCTTTATTCTAGCAGTTTCAGTGCTTGACATTGATGTGTGGGAATGAAAAACAAAATATACCGACTAGTCTAACCTGGACTGAATGATAGAAACTTTAAAACATAGTTTGAGATTTTTGGAAAGCTTTTTTTTTCAGAGTGGGTTTCATGAGCAGAGGGGCAATCTTTTTGGTTCTGTTTGGGGCAGCAGGACAGGGACACCCAGTATACCAGTCATGCAAGAATCACAAGTGCTTTATAAATTTCCCCATAAGAAACAATAAACTACCTTTCTGTGGACATTATCTGGAATTTGAATGTGGCTGATCGTCCTTCAAACTTACACTCTGCCTAAGCATTATCACGACATGTATCATGTTAACTTGTCAGTCTCACTAATCAGTCTCTCAGTCTGTATTTATGTAGCCCTTTTTCCAACAGGTGGGTACATTGATCAAAATGAACATTTTATACATTACATATGCAAATTTACTTAAAAAGTTACTGAAATTATTTGAGCTTTGTGATATGGTGCAATATCCTAGCAACCAGAAGATGCGTACTCTGTGGTCATAAAGCGATGGACAAGGTCAGCAACAATATTTAGACAGGCTGTTGCATTTAGATAATACTGAAATGTTACTAAGGAGCCCCAAATGTGCCAAAATCCTCACATCACATCGCGACCTGTAGCCTTTCCAAAGAACTTAAATCTTCTGCCCAATTCTGAAGCTCGTTTTGAACTTCAGCAAGTTGTCTTCACCACGTCTACATGCTGAAGACATAATCTATACCTCACAGTCCACTCTATTCTCCAATCAAGCCTGCATGACATCAATTTCATCATCTGTACCTGCTTGCTGTGGGCTACTAGGACTCTCTGCAGACCTAGGCATGCAGCCCAGACTTTGCCCAATCTCTTCTGACATCAAAAGGCATTTTCCTCTAAACACAGCTGTTAACAATCCCCAACGATTAATATAGCAGGTTGGCCTATTAAATTGGCCCTATAGTGGTTATGTTTTTGTTTATGGTGGATTCCTTTTTAGAATGTTTTTTTTGGGAAAACTTGGTATTGTATTGGCAGGTATTTTTTTTGCTTTTATTAAAGGAAATTTTGCACAAAACGGATTTGTTGTTTTTTTTTTTTTAAATCCAAAAATTAGGTAAAAACTTTAAAGAATACCACCCAATAAGGGCTTAATGAAAATGCAAGAAAACTGTTGTGATTCTAACTTTTTTAAAATTGATTTCTATGTCAAAAGTTTTACTTTAACTGTATAACTGTGGTTTAGTTTAAGGTAAATGTTGGGCTTTAAATGGTGATTGACAAAGGTTAGGGTAATGTCTAAGGAATGCATCATCTCAAAAGAGAGTCCTCATGGGGATGCAAAGAAAAATATGTATTTGTTTGTGTGTGTATGTGTGTGTGCTTCTAGCAGACATTGACTTCTAGCCATTGGGTACTAATGGAAAGCACCATGCAGTTCTTTTGCATTGAAGGATGACACCCTCACCCCTAGTAAGACAATACTGACCACCTGGTCCACACCAATACTGTGTATATTTGTGTGTGAATGTGCCCACAATGTAGGCTGGCTGTAATGTGAGAGGTCAGGACACAATAGCGCTGTGACTCTGAGGACGTAACACCATGCTGAGAAAGGTCACAGCTAAGTGGCAAAAAGGCTCCACACCCACAGTAATGTTAGGACAACCTTTTTGTTCTTTATGCCACTGCTCCCAACCCCACTTTTAAATTAGTTTTAGTTCTAATTGAGAATGTCATTACAGCACATTCTTCATTGGAATTTGATTAGTTTACTTGAATTTTATGTTGTACCCACACTGTGAGGCTAATGGCTTGTTTTTCATTGTTTTAATGGTGTCTCATCCACAAACAGTATATTGCGCTAGTATTCATAACCCTTAAACATTTTTTCTTGTTTCATTCACAAACTTAAATCACTTTTATTAGGATTTCATGTGATCAACCAATAAAAAATAGTGCTTACCTGTGAAGTGGAAGCCAAATTACGCATGCAAATAAAATCTGAAAAGTATGGTCTGTGTATGTTTTTACTACATTTGCACATCTAGAAGCAAACATTTTTGCCTGTTGTATTTAAAATAAATATCTCATGGACATATATTTCACAATTTTTTTCTTATTGGAAAGCGAACTTCCTCCCCACCTTAAAAAAATGTTGCATCCTCAAGCGTATTTTCTTCCAGGATTGTTGTGTGTTAAGCTAAACCTATCTTGTTGGGACAGACTAATAGTTGTCCTGGCAACAGATTCTCCCACCTGGGGTGCAAAATATTGGAGCTTCTCCAAAGTTACCATGGGGATCTTGGCCCATACTCTACTTACAGGCCTCGCTTGGGTTGGTCATTTCTTAGTAGGTTTTCAATGCGCCATTCTCTTTTGGTTTGTAATTTCCCCAGTGCTCCATGAGATGTCTAAGCGTTGGGTTTTAGTTTTCTTAAAAACTTTAAACTCCTCCACGATTTTATCCCTGACCTGTCTGCCGTGTTCCTGGGTCTTCATGATGCTGTTTTTCACAAACCTCTGAGGCCTTCACAGAATATATGTATTAACCTGAGATGAAATTACACACTGGTGGACTCTATTTACAAATCAAGTGACTTCTAAATGCATTTGGCTGCACTGCATTTAGTTTAGGGGTGTCAAAGTAAAATGACCTGAATATAAATGCACATAATACTTTTCAGACTTATTTGTTAAAACTTTTGAAAAACATTTCTCATTTGCTACCACTGCACAATTATACACTGATTTGTGTTAGTCTATCACATAAAATCCTAATAAATAAGTTGAAGTAAATGGTTGTAACACAACAAAATGTAAAGAGGCGTAGGTTAGGAACATGTTTGGAGGATACTAAAGTTCACATGTGGCTCAGGATTAATTGAAAAGAATGCTTAAAATGAGATCTTGCAAGTAAGGAAGTAGCGCTTTGGTAGGATGTAAGGGCTACGGTGTCAAATCTTGTCAATGTTAATGAACTGCTGAAATTCCATGTCAAGAAACTGAAACTGCTAGCTTAAAAAACAGTAATAGAGCTGCTGCTGACTGAAAGTCAGACAAAACAGAAAAGAAACCTCTAACACTGCACTGCTTTGTTTAGACTTTTGCAAGCGAACTGAACAGACACAGCAGGTTTTATTTAGATTCATGCTTTATGCTTATTGTAAATCACTTTAGCATTAATGGCAGAATAATATTCATTTTTGCCAGTCACTTTCTCTCATCTTAAGATGGCCCTTTGAACTCTGCCATAAACTGTCCTTATTCACCTCTGTTTGGAACAACTTTGACTGAAATGCAGGGAAACAGCACTGTGTTCTTCTGTTTGTGTGTGTGTCCTTTGCTTGTTGATCATCATCTTCAGCAGACTGGTACTACAGTTGTTCTCACTTTACTGTGATCAAACAGCAGCAACAGGGACGAACCTGTGCACAAGCACGAACACAAACATCTTGCGTTTCGGCGACTGAAGGTTTTGTTGAAGCTCTGTTATGTTGGGTTTGAATCCATTCAGCACGTTGTTTATTCTTCAGGTTCTCGCACACAAAACAAACAACTAAGACTGACACAGACCACCAAAAATGCTGCCTCATGTTTTCTTGGTAAATTCTGAGCTGCATGTGCATCTCATGCCTGCAACAGATGAAATAACCTTTTTATGGTCTAATAACGATCAAAAGTGAAAACCCATAAAGAGCGTAATAAAAAAAAAGATTTTATAATATTCCAAATATTTTTGTGCAACTATTCAAAGTTTTAGACAGATTTACAAAACATTTGGCAGTTTGTGGTTTCACTTCATCACAAAGTAAAATATAACCATCCTGCACAGACTTGAGAATTTCTCAAGACCGTAGAATTCACCTTTAAAGTTATAACTTTTGGTGTTTTATATCAAACAACCTCTGACAGACAGATGTGAATGTTAAGGCAGTTTCACATTTTTCAGATGAATATTATATATTTTTTGCTTTATAGATAACTCTTATGTAACATGATAGAGAAAAAATCTGTTTTTGGATGTGAGTAGTACTCCACACCATGCATGAACTTGGTAGTAAGTAAAATCACACGTGTTTTTCAACATGTGTTTTTTTTTAAACTACATTTAACTAGAATTACAGCTGAAAATGTTCTTAGGTGTTTCTCCACCAGCTTTCACATCTAGAGGAAGACTCTTACGTGTTCTTTGTTGCTTAATATCTCAAGCTAAGTTAGATTCGATTGAAAGCATCAGTGAACATTGGTGTGCAAGTCTTACTGTAAATGCTCTAAGTTTTCCCCAGGATTGCCCCAAATTTGGCTCTATCTTCCCATCAGTTATTGAAGCAACCCCACAGTATGATGCTGCCCCACCATGTGATACACTGGGAATGATGTTGTGCAGCAGTCGATGTTATGAATGATGTTATGAATGATGTTATGCCACACATTGTATTATGCATCCATCTATATATCCATTGTCATCTGCTTATCTGTGATCAGCTTGCAGGGCTAACAGGCCCAGTAAGGAAACCCAGACATCACTCTGCTCAGCAACGCTTACCTCGTCAAACGTTATGCATGCAGACCAAAAAGTTACATTTTGGCCTCATCTGACCAGAGCACCTTCTTCATGTTGCCTACATATATTCCTTGTCCCCTACATGGCTTGTGGCAAACTTAAAAATGGATTTCATAAAGCTTTCTTTCAACACTGTTTTTCACCTCGCAACTCTTCTATAAAGGCTAGATTTGAGGGGTGCACTGCTAACAGTTGTTTTGTCAACGCATTCTGCCACTGACAGATTCAATTCAATTCAATTCAGTTTATTTATATAGCGCCAATTCACAACACATGTTGTCTCAAGGCACTTCACAAAAGTCAGGTACATACATTCCAATTAATCCTAACCATTGAACAGTGCAGTCAGATTCAGTTATTTATTCAAATTGGATAAAAAGTTTTTCTATCTAAGGAAACCCAGCAGATTGCATCCAGTCAGAGACTTGTAGCAGTCACTTCTCCCAGATGAGCATGTAGAAACAGTGGACAGTCACTGGCGTTGACTTTGCAGCAATCCCTCATACTGAGCATGCATGTAGCGACAGTGGAGAGTAAAAACTCCCTTTTAACAGAAGAAACCTCCAGCAGAACCAGGCTCAGTGTGAGCGCCATCTGCCACTACCGACTGGGGGTTAGAGAGAACAGAGCAGAGACACAAAGAGAACAAAGAAGCACTGATCCAGGAGACCTTTATAGGAAGGAAAAGTAAATGTTGTTTACCCTAACTCTAACCCTCTCCCCTCTGAGTTGTAGTCCCTTCCAAAGCTACCATAGGTTACGACTTTTCTTATAACTTTTCTTCTTTCCGTGCTTGTCAGTTTGAGTGGATGGCCATGACTTGGTAAGTTTGTAGTTTTGCCATACACTTTCCATTGTCACTTGATGGATTGAGCAGTGCTGCATGAGGTTCAAGCTTGGAATGTTGTTTGATAACCAAACCCAGGTTTAAACTTCCCAACTTTCTCCCTGACCTGTCTGCTGTGTTCCTTTGTCTTCATGATTCTGTTTGTTCACTAGTGTTCTCTAACCTCCTTCACAGAACAGTTGTATTTATTCTGAGGTTAACTACTTACTATACGTGTAACTTCTGGAGGCAGTTGGTTGTACTGGATTATATTTTGGGAAATCAGATACGACAGGTCTCAAATGTCTCAATGAGACCACTTGTATAAATAATGTTTAATCACAATAGTAATAATAATAACCTAAGGGGTTATATACAACTCCTTGGCAAACATTCTTATATTTTTATGCGTTAAGGTTTCAGAAAAATATTCTAAGTCTACCTTTGGCTTAATAATGATGCACTACTTTGTGTTGGTTTATCAAATGAAATACATTGAAGTGTTTGTTGTACCATCACACAATGTAAAGACTGCAAGTTTAAGGGATATTAATACCTTTGCAAAATGCTGTAAAATTGATTTAATTCATGTTGTTGAAAATTTCCTACTGAGGTGCCTTTTGATCATCTAACTCTTCTCCACTGTGGACCAAAACAGCCAAAGGATATGTGCAAGCAAAAAAGAAAACTCTAGCTCACTTGCTACTTTTGTCATTGCAGGCCTAAACTCTAAAACACAGTTTGTTTGTTTACATTTCAGCCACATTTATATGGTTATCCTTGACTGACTTTGTCTGATTTTACTCAATACAGCTTTTACTGTTCTCATTACCACCAGTATGTTACTCCTGCATATCCAGAATCAACAGATTAACAGCAGACCCCTTCTGCAATCCCAGGGCACGAAGAATATGTTCAGACATGATACTAACGCAACAGTACCTGGTGAAGGAGGAACCCTAAAACCTTTAAGGCTAAACAAATGTTTTCATTAGTGCAACAAAGCATGTGTGAAAAGATCAGAATGATAAAATTAAATCTAAACATTCTTCAAAAACAAAACCTATTTAAGAGTGTGCACCCTATTGCAGTTGGTTTAATGCATCTTTTCATTTCTCAGATTTTTGTTTCTAACAGATTTATTTGTTTTTCGATTGAAATTCAGTGCAGTATAAATGTCATATTATATGTGGAAAAAGTTTTGAAATTAATTATTATGGAACATCACAAGAATATGCCATTTTCACAGGGTTTTGTGGAATTTTAAGAGCCATTGCCTAATTTAAACCTCTGTGTTTCATTGCATGAATTCTGAGAGCTCTGTCATGAGGATTATTATACTGTGGTCAAAAGGTTAAACAGGTATTCAATAGTCATGCTTCATTAACAAGAATTTAAAAAAAATCAGGATGCGTTGCTGGGAGCATCAAAAAGCACAGTTTTTGAAATGTTCCAGTGGTTAAGAGTGCACATGCAAATGTTCAAACTGACAGTGGTGAGCGACTACACACACTGAGCTGTGTTTTGTGAGCAGAAAGTTGATTTGTTTATTGGAAAAGAATAGTTTGTGGTTAGTGTGCTACCTCAACTGCTCAGTGTGAAACAGAGGGAATGGAAATATAGACATAGGTGCTTTAATAGATGGTCTCTACTGTGTGTTTGTGTTGGTCTTAACTGCCAACTAAGGTCAAATCAAAGAGTGGAAAAACACTAACTTGCACACGTACACTTTTGTGTCGTTACCTCCTTTGACCCAATTACTGACGATACAGATCCAGACCCTCTGTGGCTGTCACTCAGACTTTTGCCACGTTGCTTCCTGTTGTTTAATCATCCAAAATTTAAAACAATCGGGTAAAAATGGTAGTGCTCTACATTTTGAAGGAAATGAGATCATTCAGCATTTGCAGAAAAGTGTTGCATTTCATCTGAGATGGAGAGGAGAGCTTGTTTGCAGATATTTCATGGGGCAGCAATATCTGACTGAATCCTGGGGAAAACTTAGATTTATACTTAAGTTGACCATAAACAGTGCAAAAAAGGCCTCGATGTAAAGATGTCAAAGTTCCCGACTAAGATATCACACACCTCAAACAGAGGTGGTTCTGACCAATCAATCATTTAAGCAATAAAATGCTCCGAAACTCAAGAGATTAACCTATGTTTGCTAAGAGTCCTCTTAATTCAATTCAATTCAGTTTATTTATATAGCGCCAATTCACAACACATGTTGTCTCAAGGGACTTCACAAAAGTCAGGTACATACATTCTAATTAATCCTAACCATTGAACAGTGCAGTCAGATTAAGTTATTTTTTTTAAATTGGATAAAAAGTTTTTCTATCTAAGGAAACCCAGCAGATTGCATCCGGTCAGTGACTTGCAGCATTCACTCCCCCTGGATGAGCATGTAGAGACAGTGGACAGTCACTGGTGTTGACTTTGCAGCAATCCCTCATACTGAGCATGCATGAAGTGACAGTGGAGAGGAAAAACTCCCTTTTAACAGGAAGAAACCTCCAGCAGAACCAGGCTCAGTGTGAGCGGCCATCTGCCACGACCGACTGTGGGTTAGAGAGAACAGAGCACAGACACAAAAAGAACAAAGAAGCACTGATCCAGGAGTCCTTTTTTATGGGAAGGAAAAGTAGATGTTAATGGATGTACGTAGCTCCTTTAGTCGTTTTATCTAGAAAGAAAGAACAGATAAACTCGGAGCCAGTTTTCAAGGTCAGAGTCTGAAAGAGAGCACATAGAGTTAGTCACAGTAGAAGCTCAGTCAGTAGCTATGTCTAGGAGAGAGAAAGGGTTAAACACTGAAAGACAGGGCCATGTGGATCATCGGTAGAGGGTGAGCATTAAGTTGTTGCCAGCAGAAGCTTGGACGATGTCCCTCTCCAGAAAGGTGTCACAGGTAGACACAGAGTCAGGCCAGATGTAGCTTCTAGGAAGAGAAAAGAGAGAGAACATAAAGTTAGAAGCTGAAATAACAGCAATTAATGCAAAATTGGAGAGTAGTGTGAGAATGTAGCGAAGAGGGTAAAAGTGGTCATTATGTCCTCCAGCAGCCTAAGCCTATAGCAGCATAACTACAGAGATAGCTCAGGATAACCTAAGCCACTCTAACTATAAGCTTTATCAAAAAGGAAAGTTTTAAGCCTAGCCTTAAAAGTAAAGGGGTGTCCGCCTCACGGACTAAACTGGGAGCTGGTTCCACAGGAGAGGAGCCTGAAAACTAAAAGGATCTGCCTCCCTTCTACTTCTAGAGACTCTAGGAACCCCCCTAAACCTGCAGTCTGAGAACGAAGTGCTCTGTTAGGAACATATGGAACAATCAGATCTCTGATGTATGATGGAGCTAGATCATTAAGGGCTCAATGTGAGGAGGAAAATTTTAAATTCTATTCTGGATTTAACAGGGAGCCAATGAAGGGAAGCTAAAATAGGAGAAATAATGATCTCTCTTTTTTAATTTTTCATCAGAAAACTCTTGCTGCAGATTTTTTGAATCAGCTGAAGGCTGCATTTTGTGGACATCCTGATAGTAAAGAATTACAATAGTCCAGCCTTGAAGTAACAAATGCATGGACTACTTTTTCAGCAAATAAGATTTAAACCAACCTAGCGCTGTTCCCCTGATCCCTACAGAATATTCCAGCCTTTCTAAGAGAATATTGTGATTGACTGTATCAAATGCAGCACTGAGATCTAACAGAACCAGTACAGACACAAGTCCATTATCTGAGGCCATAAGAATATCATTAGTGACTTTCTGCAGAGCTGTTTCAGTGCTATGATGAGCTCTGAAGCCTGACTGAAACTCTTCAAACAGGTCATTGCTGTGTAAATGCTCACACATTTGATTAGCAACTATTTTCTCAAGAATTTTTGATAAGAATGGAAGTTGGATATAGGGCTGTATTTTTCAAGTCATCTCGATCAAGTGAAGTTTTTAAGTAAAGGTTTAATTACAGCTAACTTAAAAGCCTGTGGTACATATCCTTTTCTAAAGATAGATTAATCATATCTAAAATGGGGCTGGTAATCAGAGGTAAACCTTCCTTTAAATAATTTGGTTGGGGATTGGGTCTAACATACAAGTTTGAAGGTATAGATGAAGCTAATATTTTTGATAACTCAGGAAGCTCCACAGGATCAAAAACAGTCCAAACACAGATCAGGTTCTACAGTTACTTCCAATGTTGTCTCACTTGTTGAGGATGAAGTGATCATCTTCGGGGGTATGTCAAGATTTTATTTTTTAATAGAATCAATTTTATTTAAGAAGAATCCCATAAAGTCATGACTGCTAAGAGCTAAGGGAAATGGATGGCTCAACAGAGCTATGACTCTGGTAAGTTTAGCAACTGTACTAAAGAGAAACCTAGGGGTTATTCTTGTTCTCTTCTATTAATGATGAGAAATAAGCTGTTCTGGCTTGGCGAAGTGTCTTTTTATACAACAATAGGCTTTTTTTTTCCAGATTAAGTAGGAATCCTCTAGGGGTTAGAGCACCATTTTCCTTCCCAATTTTTTTAACGTAGTGCTTTTTAAATACGCAGCTCTGATTTAAAACCAGGGAGCTAGCCTCCTATGAATAATTACCTTCTTTTTCAAGGGGGCTGCATTGTCTAATGCATCACGCAATGAGGAAGAAACACTATGAACAAAATAATCAATTTGTGAAGGGGCAGAAACAGAATTTTTGCCCTCCACTGTTTTTCTGTGATAATGAGGAAATTAAAAGTGGAACAGATTCTTTAAAGGTTGTTACAGCATTTTCTGATAATGATCTACTATAATGAAAATTTCTTTCAGGTGTGGAGTACTCGGTTAAGTTAAACTCAAAGGTTATTAAAAATTGTCAGACAGGACAGGGTTATGAGAAAATATTGTTATGTATTTACACTCAATACCATATGTCAAAACAAGGTTTAGAGAATGAAGACAAAGGTGGGTAGGTTTGTTAATGTTTTGAGCAAAGCCAATTGAGTCTAAGATAGCATTAAAGGCTATATTTAAGCTATCACTTTCAGTGTCAACATGAATGTTAAAATCCCCCACTATAATAACCTTATCTGTATTTAACACTAAATCAGATAAAAGGTCTGAAAACTGATCTAAAAATTGAGAGGAAGGGCCTTGTGGACGTTGCAAAACAACAAACAGAAGTGGTTTCAGTTCTTTGCAATTTGGATGAGGAAAACTAAGGATTAAATATTCAAAAGAGTTGTAGCAATTGATTGGTCTGGGACTAATCAATAAATCGGACTGAAAGATGGTTGCTACTCCTCCTCCTCGCCCAGTATTTCGAGGAATGTGAAAATGTAAATAATTAGTAGGAGTTGACTCATTTATAGTAATATAATCAAATCAGGTCACTAACTAGCAAAGTCTCTGAAGCGAGAGATCTTATGTTCAGTAAGCCATATTTAATTGTTTTATTTTTATTTTCAGTCTGAGTTGTGTTTATTTTTATGAGATTTTCCTGATTTCCTCTTTTTAGATTATTTTTTAATCTATTCAATTTTGGCCGTGGGCGAGACACTGCCTTAATAGGGTAATGGGTGTGTAGCGGTACAGAGAGGAGTGTTAAACTACAACCCTGCTTCCTGGTCTGAACCCTGGGTTGTCAGAGTTTTGGAGAACTAATAAATTTGGCCAGATTCCTAGAAAGAAGAGCTGCTCCATCCAAAGTGAGATGGATGCCGTCTCTCCGGATCAGACCAGGTTTTCCCCAAAATGTTCGCCAATTATCAATGTAACCCACATTGTTTTCTGGACACCACCTAGACAGCCAGTGGTTAAACGACAGCATGCGGCTAAACATGTCGTCACTGGTCAGATCAGGGAGGGGACTTACAAACCGAAGCAACACTAACTTTGGTGACCTCCGATTGACGTAACCGGGTCTCATTACCGGCAGCGTGATAACAATCTTACTGTATTTACGCTTATCCTTGGTCAGCAGTTTCAGGTAGGATTTGATGTCACCCGTTCTTGACTATGGTCGCTGGTGTCTCTAGTGCCACGTTTCTGACTATGGAGCTGCCAATTACCAGAGAATGGCTTCTCAGCGGGTGTGTTGCTGAGCGGGGAAAATCTGTTAGGAACGCAGACGGGTTGGTGGTGACCTGTGGGCTGGGATCTAGGACTATGCTTTCTACATACCGTCACCCAGCCGACCTGAGGCCCCGGTCGCGCGGGCTCTGCTGAAGGACTGCTATGGGGAGCTATCCTCGGTGGCTCCGCAC
The DNA here is from genome assembly GCA_036173005.1 of Crenichthys baileyi. NCBI lineage: Eukaryota > Metazoa > Chordata > Actinopteri > Cyprinodontiformes > Goodeidae > Crenichthys > Crenichthys baileyi. The sequence goes on from JAHHUM010000935.1 coordinate 160,168, forward strand.
TGGCTAAGGGGCCTCGGCTATCTGCTGGTTTTTCAACAGCGTGGAGCCGGGCCTCCAATTCCGACACTCTTGCCTCTAAAGCTACAAAAATGCTACATTTATTACACGTACCATTATCACTAAAGGAGGCAGAGGAGTAACTGAACACAGAGAGCAGGAGAGAGGAGGAGACTCAGAGAGAGAAACAGCAGAACGGGTAGCCATGGTGGAGGTAAAGCTAACGCTAAGCTAGCGACCCCTTACCACTACTAGAAAAAACATGTAAGACATGGAGAGTCCCCAAACATTAAATGCAGCAACAGAAAGTATGTGTTTTAACGTGCTTATGTATTATCACATGTAAGAGATATCACAGTAGAGAGAAATCAGATCAAACGAGAGAGCCTTCACACACCAAACAATCCACCAAGTGCAATAGTGAAAACAGAAAGTGACGAACAGGCCTTACCACGCCTTCACAGCATCTACAGCATCTTAGCAAAGTAACAGTTTTAAATAGGATCTTGAGGGTCTTTGTTATCATTTAGTTCTTCCGAAATCATTCTGGCCATTTTTGTACATTTCATTTCCCTATAGTACTATGTGTATGTGCCCTGCGATGGACTGGCAGGGTGTAACCCGCCTCCCGCCTGTAGAGCTGACGATAGGCGCCAGCTCCCCCATGACCCTGTACGGAAGAATTGGGTATAGAAGATGGATGGATGGATGGATGGTTGGATGGATGGATGGATATGGATGGATGGATGGATGGAGTATGTGTGTGCTACAAAACCAAACCAAACTAAAATATATTGATATATATATATATCAAAACTTGGTTTTATAATATCTAAATCAGAAACTATGGTAGCAGCATAAGGAGGAACTTGTATAGGGTGCAAATCATGCAAGAACTGCCACTAGTAGGCAGTGAGACAATTATAGTTTTTTACAACTCTTCTAAAGGTTAAAGTTTTCAAGATTGAAATCCCTAAAACATAAAAGGTTAGATGCGTTTGACCCCACAAGTGAAATTTTACATTAATGCAAATAATTGACAGTAATAAAGGATTCCTTAGGGACATGGTTGTCATTATTTTAAAGATGCATTTGAATCATTGTTTTCAGGACGGAAAGATTATAAAATAAGCAACTTTAATGCATATCTGAAAAATGTATACACAAGTTTGAATTTATTTAATATTTCATCTAATTCCTATAGGGTCCAAATAGTACATATAGACTAAAACATGTACATACAGTGTATTACTTGAGCACGTTATACCTCACCTTTTTTGTAATATAGATTCTGTCTGGAACTTTCACTACAAAAACCCTCCAAACCCTATTTAGTATAATATTTAGTGAAGGCGTAAACAATTTGAAGGCAGGTCTAGACAACTTAGCCATTGCAAAGAACAAAAAAACACCTTGTTTAAATCAATTAATTCAACATTAATACATTTTATGTTTTAATCTCTATCTGTTTTTTTTCCTTACAGCTTAAATGTCGATTCATACTTCTAATGGGGTAAATATTACATTTAATCAGTTTTCAAAATATTATAAAGCAGCCTTTAGCAGTTTTTTGGATGGTAAATATTAAAAGATATTTATAAAACGTTCATGTGGTGATTTAGGCCTAAGGACAAATAGCACAGGTTTGGATTTCTAACCTTCAGTGATGCAGGGTTCGAAGGTGACCTAGATGTTATGGGATTAAAGAGAAAATATTTATTTCAGTCGTTAGAGACTTGAATCTGACTAGAGGCAAAAGACTTGAGATGAGACTTAGAAGAAATTACTTGTAAACATCTTTGATTTGTACAAAGTCTCATGGCACAAATGGTCAAATATCCAACCAGAATTATCATTAACGAGATGCTCGATGATGGTTACAAAACATGGGTGTTTGAGGTGGAACTTTCATGGGGAGAATTTAAGCGTGGATGTTTAAAAATTTCACTCTACAGACAGTTAGATAGACAGATAGATAGATGCAAACTGGCAACGTGAAACAGAATTTCTTTTTCTCTGCAGTCACCTGCAACACACTCATCTGGCACATGTCAAATATGAAACCCACCACACACTCCTATCAAAAACCCAAAATGTGATATTTCAGAGACAGGATGCAGATATTTAGATGAAAGAGGCAGAAAAAGCAGAACATGCACTCGGTGTTTCCCCTATGTATGGTGTGGTGACATTTTATTGTTGTCTATAGATATTCAGAAAATATCTCACAACCTGTCTTTTATGAGGAGGTGTATTATACTTGAAATGATGATTGGTGGGCTTTTTTTGTTTTACTTTCTGGTGATGTTGAACAGTTAATAGCTTTAGATGTACTGTATATGCTTGCAACGTGCACAGTCATAACAAATTAAGATGTATAAACACCTAATATGAACCTTTTTTAAACATAACAAGTTTTTAAACTGGTATTTGTAAAAGACCAAATTCCTTGTCTATTGCTTTAAAAGTGAAAGTGTACCAAAAATCAGGTGGAAGACACACATTAAAGTCCTCGAGCCCAAATATTTTATTTATCCCTTATTTTAATTAATTAGAACAACAACTACTTAAAGGGGACGTTTCATGCTCTTAAACACATTTTTTTTTTTGTGTATTGGGAGTCTCTAAAAGTCTAGAAAATCTGAATTTAGTCACTCCAGATCCTGCGATGATATATTTAGATGCTTTTTGGGTCATATTTGGTCAATCTGTTCAGATTTGTCCATTTTCTATTACGTTTCGTTCTCTATTACGCCACAGTATTTTCTGTGGAACTTCTAAAGATGTTCATGGCTAAAAAATCCGGTGAATCCGCCATATTTTTTTCTCGCAGTATTCTTGTAGTTCAAATTGAAGGATGCTGAAGCAGCAAGTGGAAAAATCTAAATGTTCTGTTGTCGGGTGGATTAACCCAGTATGAAGGAGGATCAGGCAAAAGACTCCGTCTGTCTAAGGGGTCAGTTCCTTCTGTCTATGGAATCGACAGACAGAGCAAAGAGGTAAGCTGCAGATAATGGTAAAATGATAGCAAGCCTGATTGTTGAGGTGTTGAAATAACTTACTGGCTGTTGTTTTGATAGCACAGCTTTGTGCCTCCTGCTAATGTTAGCTCTGTGTGCTCACTTTTAGCTCCTTAAGGACATCACCTTATTGTGTGTTTTGAATAACAATATTGAACAAACAGCTTTGCAATCTGTTTGGTTGCCCTTTTTGCCTTGGGAAACACATGATCCAAATGCATTCAGTGATGTTCTTGATGCTAGCGTTAGCTAACTCGCTAACTATGTTGGGGTCTTGTTCAAAAGTTATGTTTATTTAATTTGTGGTAGCATTAACATTTTAAAAGGTGTCTTACATGTAGTTTGTGTTGAAATATTGTCAGTAACATTAGTAATGGGATTACAAATTAAGGGGTGGTGTGGAAGGCTCCGCAGCCTGGAGGGGGGCGAGCTGTGAAGTGCCTCATTTGCATTTCAAGAGACCGCAGCAAAATGAGACGGTCAAAAAGGAAGCTTAAAAAATTTGTAAAATGAACGCCTGAGTAGCTACAATAACAACAAATTCAAACCAAAGTATTGCAGTTCCACTTCATACAGACCACATCTGAATGATTTAAATGGAAAAGGAAGGATTTAAAAGCATATGTCCCCTTTAATTGGCCTATTGGGTGACTTAATATTATCATTCATTTAATTTTTTTAAGTAAAAGGCTGAATGTGAAATTAATCTTTAGTGTATATGTCATTAGTCATTAAGGACCGTTTGCAAAATTAAGTGTTAAATTGATTAAGAGTCTGCTAACCCAGAAAACATTTCAATTTTATTGTTAGAATGGCTGGATTAAGCAGTAGGCTTGAGGCAGAGATAAGGTGCAGACCAACCAGGTGTTTGTTCACAAACTTTTAACAGGTATACAACAGGCATAAACCTTATAGCAGCCCACAAGGATCTTAACAGGCAGCCTTTTATAATCTACAACACCCTCAAATTAACAAACCTATATGAAACAGGGTTAAAAATCAGTTGTGCACATATGTACTAACAATCATCTATAAAATAACTAAAACATCCAAATACGTTACCTAACAGATATTATCTGACACTGTAATATATCTAAAAACACATTTCAGTTTCTGTAAATCAACAATATTAAACCCTAACATGTCTAGTTTAATTCAATCTGTTTCTCGTTGTGTATTATTTCATTTACTCTAACATTCAAAACAAAAAATGTATATTAAATGCATTTCAATATAAGTAATGAAAACCTTAATTATGATTATCCATGAAAATCCAACATTTACAATGTGTAGATAAGAATTTTAGAATTAATTCAGTTCAGTTTTATTTATATAGCGCCAATTCACAACACATGTTGTCTCAAGGCACTTCACAAAAGTCAGGTACATGCATTACAATTAATCCTAATCATTGAACAGTGCAGTCAGATTCAGTTATTTATTCAAATCGGATAAAAAGTTTTTCTGTCTAAGGAAACCGAGCAGATTGCATCCAGTCAGTGACTTGCAGCATTCCCTCCTCCTGGATGGGCATGTAGAGACAGTGGACAGTCACTGGCGTTGACTTTGCTGCAATCCCTCATACTGAGCATGCATGTAGCGACAGTGGAGAGGAAAAACTCCCTTTTAACAGGAAGAAACCTCCAGCAGAACCAGGCTCAGTGTGAGCGGCCATCTGCCACGACCAACTGGGGGTTAGAGAGAACAGTGCAGAGACACAAAGAGAACAAAGAAGCACTGATCCAGGAGTACTTTCTATGGGAAGGAAAAGTAAATGTTAATGGATGTAGCTCCTTTAGTCGTTTTATCTAGAAAGAAGGAACAGACAAACTCTGAGCCAGTTTTCACATTTAGTCTGAAAGAGAGCACATAGAGTTAGTCAAAATAAAGGCTCAGCCATTAGCCATGTCTAGGAGAGAGAAAGGGTTAAACACTGAAAGACAGGGCCAGGCCATGCTTTTAGGAAGAGAAAAGAGAGAACAAAGTTAAAATCTGAAATAACAGCAAATAATGCAAAATTGGAGAGTAGTGTGAGAATGTAGCGAAGAGGGTGAAAGTGGTCATTATGTCCTCCAGCAGCCTAAACCTATAGCAGCATAACTACACAGATAGTTTCAGTTCAGATTATTTAGTTAGATGGCGCTTATTTACAACAATGTCGTCTCAAGGCACCCCACAAAGGGTCCCAATGATGGTCATTGTTATGCTAAAAACCACAAGGATTGGGATACCTCTCTCTGTCAGACTGATTATAACCATTAGAAAAGAGAAGGGGTCATACAGGTAGCAGAAATGGAGGGTGTGTTTGCACCTCAACCATAACTGAGCCGGTTTAGGCTAAACCTGACTCCCACTTACTCCTTGCTCCCTCCCTGTTGGATGGAGTAAGCCACTCTAACTAAGTAAGTTGGATGGAGTAAGCCACTCTAAGTAAGCCACTAAGCCACTAAGTAAGCCACTCTAACTATAAGGTTTATCAAAAAGGAAAGTTTTAAGCCTTGCCTTAAAAGTAGACAGGGTGTCCGCCTCACGGACCAAAACCGGGAGCTTGTTCCACAGGAGAGGAGCCTGATAACTAAAGGATCTGACTCCCATTCTACTTCTAGAGACTCTAGGAACCACCAGTAAACCTGCAGTCTGAGAATGAAGTGCCGTGTTAGGAACATATGGAACAATCAGATCTCTGATGTATGATGGAGCTAGATCATTAAGGGGTTTATATGTGAGGAGAATTTTAAATTATATTCTGGATTTAACAGGGAGCCAATGAAGGGAAGCTAAAATAGGAGAAATATGATCTTTCTTTTTAATTTTCATCAGAACTCTTGCTGCAGCATTTTGAATCAGCTGAAGGCTTTATAACTGCATTTTGTGGACATCCTGACAGTAAAGAATTACAATAGTCCAGCCTTGAAGTAACAAATGCATGGACTAGTTTTTCAACGTCACTCCTGGAGAGGATATTTCTAATTTTGGCAATGTTCCGGAGGTGAAAGAAGGAAATCCTAGAAACCTGTTTAATATGGGATTTAAATGACATGTCCTGGTCAAAAGTAACACCAAGGTTTTTTACTTTATTAGCGGAGGTCAATTTAATGCCATTCAGGTTAAGTGATTGACTAAGCAGTTTATTTTTTAAAGACCCCGGTCCAAAGACGACAACTTCTGTCTTGTCTGAATTTAGAAGCAAAAAATTTAAAGTCATCCAAGTTTTTATATCTTCCAGACATGCTTGTAGTCTATCTAACTGGTTGGGTTCATCAGGATTTATGGATAAGTAAAGCTGAGTATCATCAGCGTAACAGTGAAAATGTATCCTATGCTGCCTGATAATTTGACCTATTGGAAGCATATATATATAGTAAAGAGAATTGGCCCAAGTACTGAACTCTGTGGTACTCCACAATTAACCCTGGAGTTTAAAGATGATTTATCATTTACATGAACAAACTGGAATCTGTCAGACAAATAAGATTTAAACCAGCCTAGTGCTATTCCCCTGATCCCTACAGCATATTCCAGCCTTTTTAAGAGAATATTATGGTCGACTGTATCAAATGCAGCACTGAGATCTAAGAGGACAAGTACAGACACAAGAGCCATTATCTGAGGCAATAAGAATATCATTAGTGACTTTCAGCAGAGCTGTTTCAGTGCTATGATGAGCTCTGAAGCTTGACTGAAACTCTTCAAACAGGTCATTGCTGTGTAAATGCTCACACATTTGATTAGCAACTATTTTCTCAAGAATTTTTGATAAGAATGGAAGATTGGATATAGGTCTGTAATTTTTCAAGTCATCTCGATCAAGTGAAGGTTTCTTAAGTAAAGGTTTAATTACAGCTAACTTAAAAGCCTGTGGTACATATCCATTTACTAAAGATAGATTAATCATATCTAAAATGGGGCTGGTAATCAGAGGTAACACTTCCTTAAATAATTTGGTTGGGATTGGGTCTAACATACAAATTGAAGGTATAGATGAAGCTAATATTTCTGATAACTCAGGAAGCTCCACAGGATCAAAACAGTCCAAACACAGATCAGGTTCTACAGTTACTTCCAATGTTGTCTCACTTGTTGAGGATGAAGTGATCATCTTCGGGAGTATGTCAAAGATTTTATTTTTAATAGAATCAATTTTATTTAAGAAGAATCCCATAAAGTCATGACTGCTAAGAGCTAAGGGAATGGATGGCTCAACAGAGCAACAGAGAAATAAGCTGTTCTGGCTTGGCGAAGTGTCTTTTTATACAATAGGCTATTTTTCCAGATTAAGTAGGAATCCTCTAGGTGTGTAGAGTGCCATTTTCTCTCCAATTTTCTAACGTTGTGCTTTAAAGTACGCAGCTCTGAATTAAACCAGGGAGCTAGCCTCCTATGAATAATTACCTTCTTTTTCAAGGGGGCTGCATTGTCTAATGCATCACACAATCATGAAGAAACACTATGAACAAAAGAATCAATTTGTGTAGGGGCAGAAACAGAATTTTTGCCCTTCACTGTGTTTTTCAGTAATAATGAGGAGATTAAAATTGGAACAGATTCTTTAAAGGTTGTTACAGCATCGTCTGATAATGATCTACTATAATGAAATTTTCTTTCAGGTGTGGAGTACTCGGATTTCTGTGAGGCAAAATAAATCAATCTGATTGTCACAAATCAGGTCACTAACTAGCAAAGTCTTTGAAGAGAGAGATCTTATGTTCAGTAGGCCACATTTGTTTTATTTTTCTTTTCCGTATGAGTTGTGTTTATTTTTATGAGATTTTCCTGATTTCCTCCTTTTAGATTATTTTTTAATCTATTCAATTTTGGCCATGGGCGAGACACTGTCTTAATAGGGTAATGGGTGTGTAGCGGTACAGAAGCTGTAGAGAGGAGTGTTAAACTACGACCCTGCTTCCTGGTCTGAACCCTGGGTTGTCAGAGTTTTGGAGAACTAATAGAGAACGAATTAAGGTCCTGTTAAGCGATTAAAAGCAGGTAATATCATACCTGGTGTGTTTGAAGCTAATCGCTAGTCTGAGTTTGGAGTTGTTTGGAAATTTTAGCCGAATTATCAAGCAATTAAATTCAGTTTATTGTTCAAATTGGTTAACAAGTTTTCTATCTAAGGAAAGGGCTGTGGCTATACTCACTCATAGAATCTGGGGTTACAGTATGTAACCAATGACTCTGCAGTAATCCTTCATACTGAGCATGCATGTAGCAACAGTGGAAAGGAAAACTCCCCTTTAACAGGAAGAAACCTCAAGAAAAACCAGGCTCAGTGTGAGCGGCCATCTGCCATGACTAGGGGTTTGAGAAGACAGAGCACATACATAAAAACCCCAGAAGCACTGATCCAGGAGAAATTTATATGTGAAAGAGAAGTAAAAAGTTAATGGCAGTATTAGCTCCTTTAATGTTTTCATCTAGGAGAGAAACACAGCAAAGCAAATAAGCTCTAAGCAGTTTTACAACTCTATAGGATGAAACAGAGCACATACAGAGAGTCACAATGAAAGTTCAGCTAATAGCAATGTGTAGGAAAGAGACAGGGTTAAACACTCAAAAAACTCAGAGAGAAACTAAAGTTAAAAGCAGAAATAATAGCAAACAATGCAATATTGAAGAGTAGTAGGAGAACATGGCAGATTAAGGAAAAGTGGTCATTATGTCCTCCAGCAACCTAAGCCCATAGCAGCATAACTACAGAGATAGCTCAGGATAACCTAAGCCCCTCTAACTATATGCTTTATCAAAAATGACAACCTCTGTCTTGTCTGAATTTAGTAGCAGAAATTTCTAAGTTATTTAGGTTTTGGTCTTCAGCATATGTCTGTTGTCTTCTTAAATGATTGGATTCATCAGGATTTATGGATAAATATAGCTGAGTTTTATTAGCATAATGGTAGAAATTTATCGTATGTTGTCTGATCATTTTACCTATTGGAAGCATATACTGTATATAGTAAAGAGAACTGTCCCAAGCACTGAACCCTGTGGTACTGTTATGGAAATTCTTTTATTTAGTGCTCCAAAGTATTCCAAAGTGCTGTGAACTTTCATTAACCTCTCTCCTCTGACCTCAGTGTTTTTATTAGTGTTCTGCTTCTTAGAGCAGATGGCCTCTCTAGCCATTTCCTGAAGGGTTATGTTTAACACTTCCTAAGGGAGGGCAGTTGGGGTCTTCATTCATGATTGTCTTATCGCTGTCCTGGGAAGGGTTTAGGGGCCATAAAGTTAAACTCTTTGAAGCTGAGACAACACCCTCATTCTGCTATGAATACTGTCTGCAAACTGTGCTCTGGGCCTCTGTTTCACTGACACGTCAGTGACAGGGTCTTCAAACGCAGAAATGCCTTTGAATAAAACTTATAAAGACAAAGTCTGGATTTTCTCTTATTGTGAGTTAATTTCTCTCCCACTTTGATAAGAAAAATTCTATTATAATTTGGCGTCATGAACAGGATCCGACATGCCAGAGAAACACAGGAGGGGGACGTCTGGCCAGCCTGGAGACGTTGTCTTCAGTCCCTCCATTTCACGGAGGGGGTCCTGGTGCCTGCCTGCGGCTTCTGGCTGATCGGATTCGAACTATTTGTCTTTAAATGTATCTGGGTGAGAAGTTGCTCTGTATGATATAATGTATATAATTTTTTATTACACATTAACCATCATCTCCTAATTAATTGATTAGGTTCCGGAGTTGGTAGAAGGAGGACATCGGCTGAGGGCCAGGTTACCCTGTAAAGGTATACAGGGAGGGTTTTATTGGTAACAATAAGACAAGCAAAACAAAGGGTTTTGCGGGTGTTTGTTTTAGCAAAAGTTCTATACACCTATAAAGGAGAGAGAAAGCCAGTGGGCAGACGTGCCACTGAACAGGTAAAAAGGCTATACATACAAAAGGCATCAGGGGTGCGTCCTTCTCCAAACTCTGCGATTTTATAAAATAATGAAAGGAAAAGGTGGGGATGATTGTGTAAATGTGCTTTAATTTTGGGAAGATAAGTTTTGGTTTCCCACAGGTGAAGTTTGAGTGTAAATAGGTTAAATAGTTTAAATAAAATAGTTTAAATAGTTTAAAGTGAAACAGTTGATGGACGGAGATGAGGAAAAAATAAAACATGAGAAAGAGATTAAAAAGCAGTGCATCAAATTAAGGGGTTAAGAGTTAAAACTTTACTGCAGGAAGTTTTCGTTTTCTCGTAAATGCTGCGATTATTTTGGAAAAGAAGGTAAAAGTGAAAGGGACATTAGAGATGGGAAAAGAAATTTGTTTTAGAAAGGAGTATAGTCCATGTTTTCTGGAAGGAAGTGACAGGACAACTGGACGGACTGATAATATTTCTGTGTTGCAAAATCTGAACCTATACTAAACTTTTTCTCTGTCCTCTCTGAACACACACACATACACATATATGGGATTTGAGTGCAACATCTGCGTTTTAGAGTCTGACTTTAGAAACCTGCCCTTCCCATGGCTTACTCTTCCAGAGACGCTTCTTCAGCATGGCTGAAACGAGAGCTTGCTGCTGCCCTGCCTGCTGCAAATGACAGTGTGAGTTATTCCACCAGAACGCGAAACTCCGAAGAAGTCGGTCCCAAACCCACTGAGATGGACAACGATCCATGCCTTTTTTGCCAGAGCCAGAAGAGCGATACCAGGATTTATATTGAAAGGCACATCTTATGCGGGCAGAAGAAGAGACACAGGCCGAGCAAAGTTCTTTCTCTGGAGAAGTTAAAGTGGACAAGGAAGGAGTGAATGTCCCCCAACACACCTGGAAAGGGCTTGGGTTTTTTTTTGGACTGATAGAGGACTGTGTGCCATGACAGTCGAGCGATCGACAGAGCGATTACGAAATGGATGGGGGTAACATACAAACACACACACATTTGCATAAATTTTTCCTATTTTTCGGCAACGAAGAATGCTTATTAACGCTGCTTATGTGACGCTTGCTTGACGTTGAACAGATATAGCGGGTTTTTAAAATATTATTTTAGGGTTAGAAAAAGTATCTTCAAAAGGGTGATAACTTAGCTCATTTGATATTTTCCAGTTAATTCTTTTTAGAGAAGCAAGTTATTTTCCGGGTGAATTATTCTAGTTATTAAAAGTTATTTAAAAAGCAGAGAAAGAGTTACATTTTCAAAACTCAGAAGTAATCGTGTGTTTCTATGTTATTTTCAGGACAGATCTCATGAAGGAGCATTTTTAAAACTCATCATGCGTAGCACCTGATGGGCTTCTTCCTTCATATTGTTTTCTGTTGTCAGAGTTTGTATCCCATAAATCTAATGGGTAGAGACCTCATTAAAACAGGCTTGTTTTACTACAGATGGTCCTTCTACAGTCTCTGACACAGTACTTACAGTGGGGTGCAGTTTTGTCCGCAAGTGCTAAATTACGCTTATGGAAGGTACAAATTCATTGTTTTTCACAGCAGCTGCTGGGAAGAGGGTAGATTAGTTTTTTTTTTCTTTCCTCTTCTGATTCATGCAGCGTGTTGATTTAAACTGTACCTTATATCAGGTCCTGACAAAACTATGAAAGGCTTGGTTCTGCAGTTTATTTTTTTTCCTCTGGGGAAGGAAAGGAAATCTAATCAGTTTCTGTGTTGCATAGAAATATTCAAACACTTGTTTGTTTTCTACGATATCAACCAGCTAAAACTTTTAAAACTTTTAGAGTAATTGGTTTTTTAGTTAACACATTTTCCGTTGCAAAACAAACCTTAAATGAGAATGGAAAATTGGGTTATTTGTTTGAAGGTAAGCAAGAATCTGATTGACAGTGGTTACCACACACAAATTAAACTAATCTGATGTTCCCCTAAAGGCTGCATAGAAAAGGCCTTCAGGACTGTGGAAAATTATTTTCCACCACAAAAAAGGTACCAAATCTTTAAGCATGTTTTATTTCCTTATTTTTAAACAGATCTGTGTTTTTGTTTTGTTTTTTTAGGCTGTTTTTTTTTTTTTGCATAATGTTTTATCTGAAGCTTCTTATGAACTGCGTTAGGAGCAAATATGATCTGAGTAAAATAATAGGAGCTGTGAACTAGTAATTTTTTTTATCTGATTATTGTCCAAGTAGAAATAATACACTAACAGGTCTGGGGATATTTAAGGCCAATCCTTCAATCTCTGCAGAAAGCTAGCATCATTGTTTATGCTACATACTCACAACCTGTGGTTACTGGACTTTGAAAGCCCGTGAGCCATAGATTTTGGGTCCATAAAATTATAATACTTAAGTAAAGGTAGACCGATTCCTATTAAAAACAGATCTAAGCCAATGATGAGTTCCAGTCATTTTTGGTAGTTTTGAAATGCAATAATACTCAAAATTTTCAACCTCTGGGGAACACAGATTGGGGCTGAAGAATTTTTTTTTGGAGCCAAGGCTAGGAATTCTTTATAATGGAAAAAGAGAAGTAAAATCCTTTATTTTAGGAAAAGAAAATAAATAAAGGCTCTCACAACACTTAAGAGGATGAATCGGCTCAAACTACAGTCTCCTTGTTGCTTTCTTAGGGGTTTTTAAAGATTAAAAGAATACTTTGGGAGTACAACGGTAAACAACAAGGTAATTTCAGATTACTAAGGAATAAAATATTGACAGATTTATCAGCATTTAGATAATTAAAGAGGGATTCTATTAATAATTTTCTCCCCAACTCTCAAAATTTAAATAGGCCCAAATTAAGAAAATGATGTTTGGTTCTGCTTTTGAAACGTTATGTGGGAACAAAGTCCAGTTTTGGAGTCAAGCTTCTTATCTTAATTTCTGGTTAAGTTTAACACTGCAGTTTTTTTGTTTTTTGTTTGGTATGACCATAAAAATGTCAATGCCGACTAAAATACTTCTTTGGCATTTAAACCTGAGCAGAGAAATTCTTTGGAATACAGCTGGGATTAAATTGAGAAAAAAAAAAGAGAACTATAACAATAACTCTCAGGATTGTAGTTTTATTATTACAGGGTTACAGTATAAAGAATTGGCAAAGGTTTTCAGCATCAGTAAATTTGGATTCATGTTTAGGAGAAAACTGTTGCTGTGTTTCTAGATAGTTTTGAGATCTCTTTGGACTATGTGCACTCATTTTTTTTAAAAAGGATCCTGAAGATTGTCATAATAAAATTGATCAATTACAGCATTAAGAGATATGGCTGAGAAAACATATTTTTTAAAAAGAGTTGTTAAAAATTTCCTTTTGAATTCTTGAAGCTTCAAATTTGTCTTTGTTGTTTGTTGACTGAATGTTTGTTTATGTGTTTTTTGCATGACATAATAAAGGCATGTTTTAGAATAATGTTTCTAAATCCAGATTGACTAAAACCTTGAGTTTTCAGGAGAATTAGAAGCAGCTTGTTTTTTGAGGTAGGTGTGTTAACAGTTTTTTTGCAGTTCAGGTACATAAGATGGGTTTGGAATGAAGAAACCTGTGGTCGCCGCCTATAGGCTGCCCATAAGAGGCTAGTTCTGCTGACTCTGCCTCTATCAGGTTTGTTCAGCCCTTTGTTTTTCATGGTGACGCTCAGCACCTCCCTTCCTGAGTTTTAACACTGTTTAAGAGACAATAGAATCAAAATGCTTGTAGTAAATTGAATAGTTTAAACTAGTTTTTGAAGAATTAGTTTTTGCATGAAGAATCATTGGTGATTTATTAGGTTTTGAAAGTTTTTCCCTGGTGCCATTAAGCTAGCTGACAGTTTTATGATATGCTAAAAAGTAAGGAATTTTTGATAAAGAATCTGAGTCATGACTTAATATTTGGTGAGAATTATTTATCAGATTAATAACTTTGTAGAGTTTAATGCATCACAATTACATTGGATGTCCATTAATCTAATTACTCATCTTCATACAAGACAAAATCAGGATGATATGTGACTTATTTCTAAGTGAGACATTGATAAACTGCACAACAACTGAAGTTTTTGCGTTTGTTTGTTAATGGAACTGAATTACGGTTAGAAACATCTGGATTTTCAGTTTTCAAATTCAATTCAGTTTATTTTATATAGCGCCAATTCACAACACATGTCGTCTCAAAGGCACTTTCACAAAGTCAGGTACATACATTACAATTAATCCTGACCATTGAACAGTGCAGTCAGATTCTGTTATTTATTCAAATTGAATAAAAAAGTTTTTCTATCTAAGGAAACCCAGCAGATTGCATCCAGTCAGTGACTTGGCAGCATTCACTCCTCCCGGATGAGCATGTAGAGACAGTGGACAGTCACTGTGTTTGACTTTTGCAGCAATCCCTCATACTGAGCATGCATGTAGCGACAGTGGAGGAAGTAAAAAATCCTTTTTAACAGGAAGAAACCTCCAGCAGAACCAGGCTCAGTGTGAGCGGCCATCTGCCATACGCGCGAACTGGGGTTTTTGAGAGAACAGAGCAGAGAAATCAAAGAGAACAAAGAAGCACTGATCCAGGCAGTACTTTCTATGGGAAGTAAAAGGTAAATGTTAATGGATGTAGCTCCTTTAGTCGTTTTTTATCATCTAGTAAAGAAAGGAACTGATAAACTCTGAGCCAGTTTTTTGTTTTTTTTTTTTTTTCAAGGTTAGAGTCTGAAAGAGAGCACATAGAGTTAGTTACAGTAAAAGCTCAGTCAGTAGCTATGTCTAGGAGAGAGAAAGGGTTAAACAAGGAAAGACAGGGCCAGCTTTTTTTGCCTGCAATCTCCTATTTCACCACTATCTCCAAGCCGAAATAAAATTTGAGCTAAGGTAGAATGGTGCAAGAACCTTTCTAAAGGTTGGGCTGTAGGTAACAGCAATAAAGTTCTACAAACTACATAAAAGGCCAAAAACAAATGTGGAGATTCAGCTTCGGCTGTTATTAGCTGTTATGAGCTTTTATATAGCTTTTTCAACTCTATAGCAGTACTGCTACAAATGACACTTTAGTTAGCATTCCTAATTACATTTTTTTTTTATTTATGTTGCGTTTGGTAATTTTATAGTGTCACCTTTTGTCAGAATTCATTTCTGTGGTTTTATGTAATGTGATCCTGGTGACTAGAAGTTTTTCATACTTTTTGCTGGATTGTCGCATGGGTTGGACCCTGCGCCAGAAGAGAGGAAATGTCAGAATGAAAATTACAAAAGTTTTAGCACTCCCGGGGAAAAAAAGGGTAGCTCATACCTCCAGTGAGGACCCCTTAGTGACAATTTCCCAAAAGACGTTTGTACTTTGTTTGTATAAATGGTGCATAGGTTTTTAAGATCACATTCTGAAAACCTGTCTGAAAGTTTGGTTTTTGAAATTTTTGTGAAATTTTACATCTCCACAAAAATTTGAAAAACATTTTTTAAATTTTCTTGGGGTATTCTGAAAATATGGAAATAATTAACCTGTAATCAGGCCTTCCTCAAACCATCATATTTCACATTTTTTAATATTCAGAATATTTAGCTGATGATCACTGCTAGTATACTAGGTGGAGTGAGAAGATTAATTTATTTTTGATTTTGCTGGATTTTTGATAAAAGTTCATGTAATTTTAAAGCACCTAGGCTTGAGAATGGGACTTTGAATTAAAAAATTAGCCAAGGGGGTTTGTGAAGGCTCTGCTTATTTTTTTCATTTACGATCGAGACTTTTGAAGTGCTGTTTGACAGGTCTCCTAATTTGGGCATGGGGATATTGCTAAGATTTTCCCTTCCAATTTTTGGGGAAAGAGGGGAGTTGTTTTACTGTCAAAACCTGTCCACTGTGCTTTTTTAAAGTTTCACAGATTGCGAAAGCTGCATTGCTGAAAACAGCCACTTCCAAACTCCACTCCTTCGTCCCGGGAAACACAGTTGAAGTCCAGATGCTGGGATGGCCATTAAACCCTACACCGTTGTCAAGGTAGCAGAGCGTGTTACCTGGGTCTATGCTACACTGGAAGGTGTTCATGGGCACCCCCTGAGCAGCATCCTGGTTCTGAACCTCCTACCTAGAGGAGTTTGCTACGACCGCCCACCTGTACCAGGTTTGGAAACCGGGCAGCTTGAAGCGCAGAAGCCACTCTGGAGAGGCACGCAGGATTTTTAAATTTTTTTTTTATGATTTTTTTTCTTTGGGAAAAAAAAAAACTGTTTGTTTTCAGTACCAAAAAAAAGGACATTCCCCACTTCAAGTTCACGATGCAGCTATATGGAAGATGATCTGTTTTCTGATGCTGATGATTGGTATTGCAAAGTTTTTTTTTACTCCTGTATTTTTTTGGGGAAAAGGTACAGCTAAGACAATTTGTGACTATCTGAGTAATTACGCCAATAATACTCATCAGCTGATTCAAAGAGGATTCATCACTTGATGCATCAAACTGTGAGGAAGATAAGAAATGACAGTTGTTATGTTTGTTTTTTGATTCCACATGCTATTAATGATCAACCATTTTGGTACTGTTCCCTATTGAAACTGCTTCTATTCTAACTATTTTTTTTTCCAGATTGGGAAAAATAACCATGGTGGAGTTTTTTTTCCTTAGGTGAGGAATTACATTGTTAGGCAAAGCAAAAATGTTTGTGAATTTTCTAGTGAGACTAATTTAATATGTGCTGCTAGAGGAATTCTTTATAGATTTTTGGGGTAATAGGAATTAATAAGATCTAGATATTTGTATTGAGGGGGAAAGCACACCTTTTTTTCCTTGGAAAGACAAAGGGTTGCAAAACTATTATTTTGTTCATGTGCGTTAACCAACAGACATAAATTTTAGTCATGTCCTATCAGAACTGCTCCTGATATCTTTTTCAGGATCTTTGTGTTAACTCTTAAATCTTACAGCCTTTACTGAAGGGAAGTGAATTGTATGGCCAGGCAGGTAAATTAACCGGGTTCTTGTTACTTTTTTTTTATAGAGATGGGTACTCGTGTCCTAAAAACATGGTTTGGATGTGTGGAAATAGATCATATCTGTATCTGCCTGCTAATTGGGTCTGGAGAATGTTATTCAGCTACTACTTACGATTCGATCAGCCATTATTAAAAGGAAGACAAGTTTAAAACGGCAAAAAAAGAGAAGCTTTTGGCAATAGGGGACTTTGGATTATCTTTTCTGAGGGGGTGGTATTTGTCATTTATTTGGAGAGCAGTGTTGTATTTTTTATTCCGATGTGTCTAATAACATGAAAAGTATCCATGATAAAATTTGGAGAATTGCTGACAACCCAACAGAAGAAAAAATGGGTTTTCTTGGGAAACCATGGACCTGGATTATTACTGGTGGTTGGACTCCCGGGTAATAAAGATGGGGAATTTTTTTTCCTTTTGATTTTGATGTTTATTTTTAAAAAGTTTTCTTTTTTTTTTTGGTTTTACTTTGATTATAACTTGGGTGATGGTTTTTGAAGAATTTTCCTTTTAGTTGTGATTATCTTGTAATCGAAAAAAGGAGTTGTTATGGAAATTCTTCTATTTAGTGCTCCCCAAAGTATTCAAAATGCTGTGAACTTTCATTAACCTCTCTCCTCTGACCTCTGTGTTTTATTAGGGGTTCTGTTTCTTAGAGCATATGGCCTCTCTAGCCATTTCCTGAAGGTTTATGGGTTTAACACTCCCTATGGGGGGGCAGATGGGGTCCTCATTAATAATTGTCTTACCTCTGATCTGGGAAGGGTTTAGGGGCCATAAAGTTAAACTCTTTGAAGCTGAGACAACACCCTCATTCTGCTATAAATACTGTCTGTAAACTGTGCTCTGGGCTCTGTTTCACTGACTAGTCAGTGACAGGGTCTTCAAACGCAGAAATGCCTTTGAATAAAACTTATAAGAACAAAGTCCGGATTTTCACTTATTGTGAGTTAATTTCTCTCCCACTTTGATAAGAAAAATTCTATTATACCTCCGAGGCACCTGCTTCCACGTCGCAGACCGTCTGACTCCTCGCTTCGTGGGATTGTCTGGCATCTCCGCTGCCGGCTTCCGGGCAGCCTGCATCCTCGCCACTGGCTGCTGCACCGCAGATCTCCTAGACGCCTGCACCTCTGTCGCCGCCGGCCTCCAGATCATCGGCCTCTTCGCTGGCTTCTTCGCTGCAGGCCTCCGGATCATCGGCCTCTTCGCTGGCTACTTCGCCGCAGGCCTCCTGACCGTCAGTTCCTTCATCGTCAGCCTTCTGGGCTTAATTTTTGTTCGGACTTTTTTCTGCCCTTGTTGCTTGTTTTTGTTTTCTTGGACTTCTGGTTTTCCTCTATGGGTTATTTTGTGTTCCACCTGTCCCTTCAGCCTCTCTGTCTCCTTGCCACACCTGTTCTGAGTTCTTATGATTACCTGTCTTTGTTTTCTCCCTGTATATTAGTTGGTCTGTGTTCTTTGTTCCCCGCTGGTTCCTCTGTCATTATTTCCCGTGACTTTTCCACGTCACAACCCTGGTCTAGTTTTGTGTTTTTTCTACGTTTTACTGCAGAGAACTCTCATGTTCTAAGACATGCAAACCTACCCAAACTGATAGTCCAGGTTAGTTGAGTATTAATCCAGGATAAAATCAAAAGGTCCAATGGCAACTCTGGGGGAGCAGTAGAGATCCAGGATTTCCAGTTGTAATTGAAGTTAAAGGTGATTCTACAAAGTAATGACTGAGGGGCACTGTATCTTCATGCCACACTTTTCAGATTTGTATTTGTGAAACCATGTCTCATTTTCCTTCCAATTCACAAATATGCATTCTGTGTTTGTCTATCACATAAACCCTGATAAAACACCCTATGGCAGTAATGTGACAAAAAACATTGAGAAAACATTGAGTGGTTATGAATCCTTCTACAAGTCACTGTATCTCTGTCTAAAATGTGATTCATGCTATTCATGGTGTACTCTGAGTGGGTTTATATTCCCAGCTGCCAACATTTGCATTTTTACACTGTAATCCCAACAATTATTATTTAAAAAAAGGGGGGAAAAAAACAACAAACTGGTTAACTACAGTTTCACCAACTATAGGTCATGGCTGTCCTTCAGAAATCCTTGATTTTTTTTAACAGCTCCCTCAGTTACATATTTTTGAAGATTAGTGAAATTCAGCAAAATGGACCTGGCAAAACTGGACAGTGATTTCTTAAAGGTGACAGAACTTTTTTTCAGATTAACACAGGATTGTATCTTTTTACACGAGTCAATGTATTGTCAAGATGTGAGGTTATTTGGGTTATGGTCTTGGATTCTGTTCTGATTCTGTTCTTCAAGTTGTGATTTCGATTTTGTTTCTGATCATATTCCAGGTGGTGCTTTAGCTCTTTCCTTAGACTTAGTTTCTCACGATTCTTGTATTCTGTTCAGACTGCATTTAAGTGTTGTTCTGTTATCTGTTAAATGACTGCACCTCAGCGGACTCGCCCGTGAAACTCCTTAAGTTTGCAGATGACACCACTGTCATTGGACTGATCCAGGACGGTGATGAGTCTGCATACAGACAGGAGGTGGATCGCCTGATACACTGGTGTAGTCAGAACTGCCTGGAATTAAACCCACTCAAGACTGTGTAAATGGTGGTGGACCTTCGGAGAACACCACGCCCCATACACCCCCCTCACCATCCTCAACAACACCGTATCAGCTGTGGACCACTTCAGGTTCTCAGGAGCCACCATCTCTGAGGACCTGAGATGGTCTTCACACATAGACACTGTTCGAAAGAAGGTCCAGCAGAGACTGTACTTCCTGAGGCAACTCAAGAAGTGCAACCTTCCACAGGAGCTGCTGGTCATCTTCTACACTGCCATCATTCAGTCTGTCCTGTCTTCATCCATCTCAGTGTGGTTTGGTTCATCCACAAAACAGGACAGGTCCAGACTGCAACGAATAATCAGGACTGCAGAGAGAATCATCAGGGCTGACCTTCCCTCCATCCAGGACTTATACAGGTCAAGGGTCAGGAAAAGAGCTGTTAAAATCTCTGCAGACCCCACACACCCTGCACATAAACTGTTTAGAGTTCTGCCTTCAGGCTGCCGCTACGGAGCGCTGTTCACTAAAACCAGCCACCACAGAGACAGTTTCTTCCCCAGGCTGTTTCTCTGTTGAACATTCAATAGAGTACAAAACAACAGCATACAGATGTTGCAAATGCACCTTTTTATTTATTTATATATGTGTATATTTGTACATTGTAAATATGTATATTCTGTAATGCAAAAACAAAACCAAAGAGCAAAGTGTACCGGAGTCAAATTCCTTGTTTGTATGTTTGTATGTACAAACTTGGCAATAAAGCTGATTCTGATTCTGTTATAGCTATGTTTCTCAGGTATGATTATATCCTTGTATTCCTGTTTCAGTTTCAGCCATGTTTTGTGTTCACTCCTGCCACAGCCTGTAATCAGCTCATCTGGTCCACTTGTTTCATGCCAATCAGTTCTCTGTTGTCACCTGTATCTTGTCCATAGATAGTCTGCTGTTCTGTTTACTCCTCACGGAAATATTCTCCCTCTGCTGTTCATGCCAAGCCTTACCATGTCCTCTATTGTTGCCACGCCAAAGCCTTTTTCATGTCCACCTCTGTCTCATCAAGCCTCCTGTAAGTTTTCCTTTTCTCACATTAAAACCTTTGCTCTGCCTGCCTGTCTGTATTCTGGGGTCCACTCCGACGTCACATTGTGACATGTATACCTTGTTTTTTAAGATGAACAGATTTTGTTGACACTTTGGAAAATATCAGAAGTATCAGCACATAGGATTTGATTTCCTTATAATCCATCCATGTGGTCCCAATCGATCGTTCTCTAGGTTTTCAACATGTCTTTCGAAGTTTGCTCTGGATCGTGGCAGCATTTTAAATCATTATTTTCTGCCCATTACCTGGGCATTTTCAGACAGGGGCTTGGCAGAAAGAATACATAACAGTCCAAAGACAAACCTTCTAAAATCTACGAGAACTTCTGATGGAGATAACTTTGAAGTTTGATTTAAACTTTTGAAAGTTGCTGTATCTAGTAGTATCTTAGCAATGACACTGAAAGAAGATATTGACCTAACCTCTCCAAACATCATCAACAGACCCCCTTTACCATTTCCCCTTCCTTCTGCTATAGTTGAGCTGGTAAGACACTAGCAACACCTTGATCGTTTTAACAATAAAATACAACTGATGTGTTATTCATCATACACTCCAATTTCTGGCTGAGTTCTGCTTTTTTAAATGTCAAGAGAGTCTAAACCATTTGGAAATTGAAAGAATAGCACAGGTCCTGAACAAATGCTTTCCTCCTAATCGCTGTCCCATGAAATTATCATTATTTTTCTTCTAATACAACATTTCATGTATTTTATACCTTATTAAGCCTTTGTAGATCAAACCACAACATTAAAATGCAGACCCGACAAACAGTGAGTCAACTAAAAAGGTTGAGCCATAGATGCAAGTTTCAACAGCCTTAAAAAAAAAAAATAACATAAAAATAGCACTTTTTTTTTACTTCTCCAACTTGTTTTGAACCTTCCTCAGTTCTATCTGCAGTCAGCGCGTCTCTCCTCTTGAGCCAAATATGAATTAGAGTGAGAGCAGCTGACAGGCCTCACTGTCAGAACATAATTACAGCAAAAGGTCAGCAGAGACCCAATCTTCTCTAATGACACAATGGGAAATATTGGCTGAGGCAGAGAGTTAGAAACTGGCAGGGACAGAGAAGCAGCTGCTGGTTGTTTCCAAGCACAAAAACCTCACTTTTTATCCTGTTTGCTGACAGCAGTAGAGCCAGTGAGTGTTTCACTGCCAGTCTTTTGTCCATAGGCAATGAAAAAAAACAGGCAGTTAATATGCAGACTGGAGTTAATCCACAACTTTCTAGAGTTAGAGATGGAAAGAAATCTAAACCTTTGCACACAGTTCAAACGTCTGACCAAGGCTGTCAAGAAGGCCCTTCATCATGATGTTAGATTAGGTTGAAGTTATCTTTTTTTTTTGCAGATTATGTTCCTGAAACCTGCAAATGATGATCTTTAGATTTTTAAACCATGTCCAAAATGCAATGTTTATCAACCTGTTATGACGTTGTTTGAAACTGGGTCAGCACATGTCAAATAATGCTCATTAAAGCAATAATGTTTTTCTGTTAGTTTAGAACTCAGTAAGCTTTTGACTCAAGATCAGTTATAACCTTAAAACTGTTAAATTAAATGCAGGTTTTTGTCTGTCTGTTCCTGCATAGAATATTTCAGTACACTCTGAAACCTTGAGTTGGACCTCTGCATCTCCAGCCAGTGATATTATTATTTTTGTTATAGAGCTGGCTTCTCTGAAATGTGAAAAAAGGGTTTGAAGAAAAAAAGATTAGTTTTACAAGTTTAGATGCCAAAGAGAGGTGATGCCGCACTTCTGACTTTGAGTCAGGCACGAAATCTTGAGTTGTTATTGCAGAGAGAGAGAGAAACATATTGATAAAGTTCAATTTTAAGGATAATGACACTGAACTTTCACTCTCACCTTCACAATTTCATTTTAGTAGTTTTGTGTGTTTATATTTAGTTTCTTTACTTAATCATTATTTAAAATAAGTTGAATTACTAATAGTTTAATTCTTGATTCTAAAAACGAGCACTTTCCATACAATTATTTGATTTCTATTGTGCTGAGGTGTACAGAGACAGAACAGATTACTAAACTTCAGATAAACAGGTTCAAAAAGATCAATAGGCCCAACACCTTGGAATATCGTCTGCCAATTAGATACTGGCATTCTAGGTCCTTTAATAAAAATAATTCAGGCATATTTGTGTGTCACCCTCAAGAAATTTCTCGTTGGCTGTAATCTATTAAGGCACCAGTGTTAGTAGGTTGAGTCTCCCCAACATACAGGGGTTGGACAATGAAACTGAAACATCTGTCATTGTAGTGTGGGAGGTTTCATGGCTAAATTGGACCAGCCTGGTAGCCAGTCTTCATTAATTGCACATTGCACCAGTAAGAGCAGAGTGTGAAGGTTCAATTAGCAGGGTAAGAGCACAGTTTTGCTCAAAATATTGAAATGCACACAACATTATGGGTGACATACCAGAGTTCAAAAGAGAACAAATTGTTGGTGCACGTCTTGCTGGCGCATCTGTGACCAAGACACCCAGTCTTTGTTATGTATCAAGAGCCACGGTATCCAGGTTAATGTCAGCATACCACCAAGAAGGACGAACCACATCCAATAGGATTAACTGTGGACGCAAGAGGATACTGTCTAAAAAGGGATGTTCGGGTGCTAACCCGGATTGTATCCAAAAACATAAAACCACGGCTGCCCAAATCACGGCAGAATTAAATGTGCACCTCAACTCTCCTGTTTCCACCAGAACTGTCCGTTGGGAGCTCCACAGGGTCAATATACACGGCCGGGCTGCTATAGCCAAACCTTTGGTCACTCATGCCAATGCCAAACGTCGGTTTCAATGGTGCAAGGAGCGCAAATCTTGGGCTGTGGACAATGTGAAACATGTATTGTTCTCTGATGAGTCCACCTTTACTGTTTTCCCCACATCCGGGAGAGTTACGGTGTGGAGAAGCCCCAAAGAAGCGTACCACCCAGACTGTTGCATGCCCAGAGTGAAGCATGGGGGTGGATCAGTGATGGTTTGGGCTGCCATATCATGGCATTCCCTTGGCCCAATACTTGTGCTAGATGGGCGCGTCACTGCCAAGGACTACCGAACCATTCTTGAGGACCATGTGCATCCAATGGTTCAAACATTGTATCCTGAAGGCGGTGCCATGTATCAGGATGACAATGCACCAATACACACAGCAAAACTGGTGAAAGATTGGTTTGATGAACATGAAAGTGAAGTTGAACATCTCCCATGGCCTGGACAGTCACCAGATCTAAATATTATTGAGCCACTTTGGGGTGTTTTGGAGGAGCGAGTCAGGAAACGTTTTCCTCCACTAGTATCACGTAGTGACTTGGCCACTATCCTGCATGAAGAATGGCTTAAAATCCCTCTGACCACTGTGCAGGACTTGTATATGTCATTCCCAAGACGAATTGACGCTGTATTGGCCGCAAAAGGAGGCCCTACATCATACAAATGAATTATTGTGGTCTAAAACCAGGTGTTTCAGTTTCATTGTCCATTTCCTGTATAAGGATGCAGATCCAGCTGGGAGAGTACAGAGTATTGGTATCTATGATATGTTCAATGGCCAGGATACATCCATTTATCTGAATACCTCATCTGCTACCTCTCCTGGGGTTCAGGACCATTTCATTGGTTTTTTCCATATTT
This sequence comes from Crenichthys baileyi, assembly GCA_036173005.1. Classification (NCBI taxonomy): domain Eukaryota; kingdom Metazoa; phylum Chordata; class Actinopteri; order Cyprinodontiformes; family Goodeidae; genus Crenichthys; species Crenichthys baileyi. The sequence goes on from JAHHUM010000935.1 coordinate 184,394, forward strand.
AAGGAGAGGTTGATGTTGTCACACCACCTGGTCGGCTGTTTCACCTCCTCTCTTTACAGTGTGTCATTGTGTTACTGATGAGATTCACCACCCTAGTGTCATCTGGAAATTTGATGATTAGGTTTGAATTGAACCTGGCCGTGCAGTTACGGGGTTTTGATATGTTGCATGACTAGCCATTCAAAGCATTTCATAATGATGGAAGTCAAAGCAATGAAGCGATAGTCATTCAGGCACGACACAAAGGACGTTTCTGGCACAGGGATGATGTTAGCAGATCTGAGACACTTTGGAACAACAGCCTGATACAGAGATGTGATACAGGTGTCTGTGAATACATTTTTCAGCTGGTCAGCACAAGCTGTAAGAAACCGCCCAGGTATATTAACCGGCCCAGCGGCCTTGCAGGGGTTAATGAAGGAAGGTGAAGAATGTTTTTATCTAGCTGAGGTGTAGCTTTCTGGGTAGAAGTGGTGTTTTTTGCCTCAGACTGTGCATAGAAGTCATTCAGCCTTTGTCACAAATCCGTGAGGGGCCTTTGTAGTCTGGGATGGCTCGGACTCCCTGCCACAGTCTTGGATTCCTGCTGTTGGTGAAATTGTCACTGATCCACGCTATGTATTGACATTTTGCTTTGTGACAGTGTACACAGTTAGAAAAAATACATGCATTAGAATGCAAAACAGAACTAATGAAACATCTGATATTTCTACAGCAAATTTAAACCAAAACATAAGGAATGACCTCTTTGTCCTGAAGATAAAATGGAGGAAAATGGTTTAAAAAATATATAAATATTTTCTTGTTGAGTTTGTAAGTAAACCCCTAATGTGAGCTGATAATTTGGGATTTAAAAGTGTTGTTTTCAGAATCCCAAACTAAGTTATTTTCCTCAGTCTACAGGCGGTCTTCTTTATATTGTTTACTGATGGCGAGATCTGACAGGACATCAATGGTCGATTCTTAAACTTTGATGGTTTTAAAAGATAACCAAGACATGTCAGCTTTAGCGGTCTTCCATAACGCCCTGCAGAGAGGATTCAAAAGTCTTGTCTGAGAAAAGGGCTTTGAAATGTAACTACAGAAGAAAAGGGGGAACACCAAAAATCATACACTTCAAAAACAGACAATTTCTGTTTTATAAGTGAACTAATGAATCAAGCTGAGAAAAAAACACAAGGGAACAGAGAGAAAGCCTACAATCAGAATTGTTTTATCTTTTTCCTTTCTTTTTAAATGTTTCCATTATGAAGAAGAAATTAAACCAGCTCACTGGGTTTTCTTGCCATTACAAAATGGGTATTAACTTTTGTATCTTCTTACAGGATTTGGCTAGCAAACATCTAACATGTTTGTAAAGTTACCCTCAGATCTCACCTAACAACTGTAGTTACAAGTTACAGCTCAGTAAAGAGTTTATTGAAGCACACAAGATGCATTGCAACGTATCAGATTTTCCACAATTGCTTATACAGCGGATCTCACATACAGGACTTTTTATGAGTGGGTCATGGATGCAGCTTATAGTTTGCGTAAAAGTTTTGGAAATGCATTATTTCCCTCACAACATGCCAAAAAATTGTAGATTTTTAGTTGTGGTTGTTTTACTTTAACAATACTACTTAATTTAGTGCATGTCCTAATTAAATCGCAAACATTAGATCAAAGCCCAGATCATTCTTGACTGGCATCCGAGTCCCTGACTGAATATAACTTCCAACATACTTTACTACAGATGTTAACACTTTAATATTCTGACCAACACTATTAAAGAGTCTTCAGGTGGCAATAGATTATTAAATCAGTCTATATGCAATGATTATAAAGTTGTTATAATAAGACGCTTAAAATATTTTTTATAAATTAAAATGCAGGTGAATACATGCTAAATTAATACTCTTTACAGTTTATGGTCAACCATCTAAGCTTTGTCTCTTTAAAGTGCCTATAGAAGATCTTGAAGGAACTGTTCCAGATGGTGATATTCTCATTTAGTGTGTTATAAATTTTCTTTCGTCTGGAAAAGTAAACACAGGGTTTGGGGAAATAGTACTATCTATTCTTCCTAGCAGATATGCAATGTAGATGTGGCAAAAACAGTGTCTTTTGCGTGTTTCTAAGAACTGAGTGTGGTGTGCAATGGAGTACTGAAGATTCACGAAGAGTTGGCATGAAGAGCCAGAAAAGATGGACAGCATGATGCAGCTTTAACCAGCTAAACATTCACCACACTCACCTGTTTTCCGACACCTGACCTTCAGGCGTTTGTCTACTGAATTCTTCATTTCCTTTTCATGCTTTCCTATCAGTTAAGTCAGGAATTCAGAAATCCATATTATGCGCTTAAACCATGGGAGAGAAATACCAGATCTTTATCAGCTAAGAAAAACCTGAACGTTCATTTTCTAACCCTTTGAGAATTCCCTTTTAAGTAGTTCATGTTTTTGAAATATTGTTAGTTATGAATTAATTTATTAGGATGAGTACTAACAGTTTAATTATTAATTATTTTATTGACTAGATGCAATATAATCATTTGAATTACAGTTAGTGTTTTTATTATAACTCGAGAATAAATCGATTTTTACAATGTAAATAATTTACTTGACGAGAATGACATGACTTTTGAAACATATTGATGCTACACATTCATTGTGTGTGACCTTTAGTAGTGAAACAATTATCCAACTATCTTCACTTCACTACAATTTGAGGCCTTACACCTTAGCAAAGTGCCCTAATACAGCTAAAGCCAGGGTGGGAAAACAGCTGAAACAGTTATTTTTTATGAAGTTTGCAGAAAAATGCTAAGTTTATGAAGCAGGAGAACAAGATTCTTTAAGTTATGTCCGCCCACTGTTAACTGGAACTGCACTGAAGGATGTTAGCAGTGGGATTACCAAAGAGGCAACTCAAAACAAAGTAAACACATGCTAGCATTAGCCCAACACTTCAGCAAACATTGTTAGCAGGACTAAGATGCAAGCTTTTTGAAAACTGCAGTCAGATATATGCTTTGAAACAAAAGATGAAGCCCGGCAGGTTTTAGATGACAAACTACCAGGACATAATGGTAGTTTTGTAACCATGCTAATCCTATGTTAGTGCTGCATAAGTTAAGAGGAACGCCGCCATGAGAGAATGTTCCCATGTAATGTCAACAAACAGGGTGCGGCCATATTGGAGTATTGGTAAATGTAAATATGCAAGCACTAGAGTTGTCCACCAGTATAAACTGTCATAGTCCAAAGTTTCTGGTCACAAAAAACATTTACATTTTTATGTGTGCTGTATATTTCGCTAGTATGTCTGTGGCATCAGAACCCCACTTTTCTTTTCATGCACCCCATCCTTCAGGTTTCCAGGGAATGGTTTGAAAAATAGAATATATCCAGTGGATGGCAGTTGTGGACTGGTTCCAGATATTAGAAATGCAACACTAGCTTAAATAACCATTCATTACAACAAAGGCAGTTTGGAATCTCATCATTGAGTGGACAACACATCAATCATTCAAGTAGATGTGCTGGAGGAGCTGAAGACCACACAGGGTACCACTCCGGTCGCTAAGAAAAAGAAACTGAGGATATAGTTCACATGGGCTCAGTAAACCAATAACAGATCAGAAAAATGTTTTCTGTTTAAAAGGTTCTTGAGTTCAGCTGCAACAGTCAGATGGCAGCGTCAGAGTTTAGCTAAAACAAGAAAGCATTGATCCATCCAGTCTTGCATCACTGACTCAGCCTGGTGGTGGTGGTATGATGGTTTGGGCAACATTTTCTTGGCACACTTTGGGTCCCAATGTACCAACTGACCTTTTAGCCCCACAACCTACCTGAGTGTTGTTGGTGTCCATGGTCATCTCTTTATGATCCCAGTGTAGCCATTTTCTGATGGCTGCTTCCAGCAGGATAACTCACCATTTCATAAAGTACTTTCTCGTGTCACCAAAGAATCAAAGCAGTTCTAAACAGTACCTTATAAAGTGGCCGGTGAGAGTATATAATGCAGTCTGATTGTAGAATTTCATTAGTGTTTTAAATTTTATTCGACTGCCATGCAAATGATAATAAGCATGAAACCTGTTTAGGAAGAAAAGAGACTTGCACTTCTGCCTTTTTTCCCTGCTGTCAATTAGTGTAGTAATCACCCTTACTTCAGTTGTATTGCATTGCTGCATTGAGAGGGGAGATGTGAGTTGATCTCTAATGAGATCAACGACAAACATCCCTGCACAATCTGATCTGCTGCACTTCATTAACTTACTGTCATTCATCAACCCCCTGTTTTTTCTATCTTCCTAACTTTCTTTTCCTCAGGAACTCTTGAGAAATCTTCCTCTCTTCACCTTACATTTTCTCACACCAAAAGCTCTCTGAAGGGTTAAGATGCTTTATGAGAAAAACTTTGATCTTTACCAGGATCTACTTTTATCTTAAAAGGAAAATTCTTAGAAAACACCATAATCCTAAGACTTGAACTGGAACTTTGGTACTGTGAGAACTCTTTGTGCTCTTTAAGCTTTTGCTGTTGAAGCTCTTGGCTGCACTCATTAAAACACAAGGAAATGGCCAGTGTTGGCGACTAAAACCTAAAAAGAGCTATAGAAGTTCTGTACTGAACTTGTTTTCAAGTGTCTAGTTCTTAAATAAGGCTTTGTAAAGGGATTCATACACCTTGAGTTTTAACATATTTTGCTTTGTGGCAACCACACAACTCAGTGTTATTTAGATTTCATGTCACAGAGGGAAGCCGAAGCAAAATGAAGCAAGGTTTTCTAGATTTTTTTACCCAAGTAAAATAAAAAGATGTATTGTGCATTTATATTGTATGAGGATTTGAAGCAAGTTGATAAGATGTGAAATTATTGTATTCTGGAGAGTCATACCTGGTTGGATAATAGAGGATTTCCTGGTGTGGCTGAGAGTGTAAGATGGTGGTGGTGTGTGGCTTTGTTTACTGGAACGGTTTCCAGTCATTTTTCCCAGTGGTGAGATCGGAGGAGGGTGGACAGCCATGTGAGTGAAATCCAGAAAGCAGTCAAGAGCAGGGAGGAGCTCAGAAGAATCTTTGACAAGGAAGAGGTGAGGATGTCGCCGTAAGCCTTCCAGGTCACCAATGGAGGGAGACGAAGAAATGCCTGAGAGCTGGTATGAAGGCTCAGGGATCTGTCATGCAGAGTAACAAGGGTCAGTAACTTGGTGCATTGGAGAATACCTCTAGCAACAATTGAACCTCATTTATCTAGGAGATGTGGGAACAATCTGGCAATCTTCTCCTTGTTCTGCCGCTCCTCTTATACTCCTCGGTGATGAGCTGTGGTGAGCAGCAGGCGGTGAGAGCTGCACCTGCCAGCCACACCCTGAGGAGAAACAGTCTTATAGCACACATACACAAACACCCACACTCAACCCAGCAAGATATGACACTAACAGGTTTTAACTGTTTCCAGTATTGTTCTGTATTGAGCTCCCGTCATCACCCCATCTAATCTTACCATATTTCCTGTCCCTGGTAAACAAAAGCACCCCCACAGCATGATGATGCCACAACCATGTTTCAATGCAGTGATTGTGTTGTAAGGATTATGATTATTGATTAATTCATATTTATGAAAGATTATAATTAAAAATCATTATTCAGGAAAATAATTTCTTAACCAAAAATCATTACTTACAAATAGAAATCAGAGATGTCATCTGGTGTTGTGATATGGGCTCAAAGCTCTTAATAATTACAATTAGCAAAATCTAATTAATAATTGATCATTATTAACCAAAAATCATGTCACTGTTTTATCAACCGCTTCACCGAAGGTGGGGGAACGCCGACCTTATTTTGACAGATAAATCGCTCTTGCACGAAATAAACACAAATGCTTTTCCTTAATTATATATATGAAGATTTATTGAAGCCAAATAATTCTGATATACCATTATTCTGGTCCAAAACCTTCACCTAACTAACAAACACTATATTCTACAAAAAGGGGATAAAAATGACTACCTAACAATAATAATAAAAGAAAATATATGCGCATTGAGTGTCTATGAAGATCAAACCAGCAGTTTTATGGACATTAAAAGTCCAGCTAACTCCTAACTTCTATCTCCTGGCTGATTTGGGATCAGCCGGCGAAAAAAAAACATGAACACGCACCTTGCTGATCGCATCCGCGCTCTGCGATTCAGCGCACCTGCACAGCAAATCAAACACTCAGCATAAAACACTTCAATCCGTGTTGCATGCAACACGTTGATACCTTGAATTAACTACGAAATTACTTTGACATTGATTTCTTCTCTCCACTGGTTGAGGATGGGTCAGGTCTGAAGAAAAACAGGGGAGGGGTGTTAAACTCAAAAAAAGAAAAAAAAAAAAAAAGTGTTAAACTTCTCATCCGTCCAAGAGGGGAAAATATGAACAACTGTTTAGTCGACTGAATAATGAGGGAAACTCATCTTCTTGGAAATAAAAAAGGTGGGTTTTCACCTGCGCTAGGTGTCGGCTTTGTCTTTGATCGGTATATGAATCTTCTGACCTTCTAGTATCAGACAGATTTCCAGCTCTCAAGCTCTTCTGGGAATGGTCATGTGGAGAAAAAAAAGTTTCCCTGCGAGCTTTTGTCTCTCCAGATATGCGCCTCCGATGCATCGTCCCGTGAGACACGCTGGAAATGGCAACGAAAGTTTATTTTCTGTGGGTTTTATGATCCCGGGTGACGTCAGAGCTGCGACATCTGTTGAGCTGCGCATGTTGACCTGCGCAGCCTAGTCTGTCTGACCAAAATGGATGACCCCAACAGTGTCATTATGTCCTGTGTTAATTTTCCGCCATACCGTGTTTTGCATGTTGACCAAAAGGTTCCGTTTTGTCTCATCTGATCAGAGTATCTTCTTCCTCATGTCTGCTTTATCCGTCACATAACTTGTCGCAAGAGCCGGCCCACGGTACAAGTGAACTAAGCCATTGCTTAGGGCCTAGGGATAGTTTCCAGGAGGAACCAGTGGGGAACAATGACAATAAGGACAAAGGAGTATAAGCACTGAGACGCAGTGGAGAATGGACCTAATGAACCAAGGGAGGTGATGAGAGGGAATCAGGCACAGCTGGTGGAACAGGGAGATAGAAGGCAACTGAGGGAGGGTGACTATAATTACAGTGATGACCGGGGCGTCTAGGGGGGTAACTAAAAACATCTTAGTGAACTGAAAAAGTGAACAATGAGACTATCAAAAGAACATAAACAGGGAGAAAATCTATCTACAACAAAATACAAACCCAAACATATAACATAGAAATCCAGGGAAGTACCAAACATCTAGGCACCAGAATTAATTATTTAATTTCCATTTTGGATGAATAAAGTATTTTTCTATTTGAATTTTGAATCTGAATTGAATCAAACATAAATGAACTGAAATAAAGCAAATGAAGAACATGGCAGTGCAGAGAAAACGGAACAGAACTCAAACTCAAAACCCCAAACACAGGCAGATTATGACAGTGAATATGGGCCCAGATTGGTGGAGTGCACAACAAATCCATGTGTTGACAGATTCTCTCACTGGAGCTGCGGATCTCTGTAGCTCCTCCAGAGTTACCAAGGGGTTCTTGGCTCATTCTTTGATAAATGCTGTCCTTCCCAGCCTGTCGGTTTCAGGTGGATGGCCATGTCTTGATAGGGTTGTGTTGTTCCATACTCTCTCTATTTTCAGATGGTGGACTCCCATGAGATCTTCCAAACTTGGGATATTGTTTTATTGATTTACACTTTCCACAACTTTAGCCCTGACCTGACTGCTGGCTTCCTTGGTTTTCATGATAGTGCTTGTTCCATATGCACATCACACTTTCTGATTTTTATTTGTAAATATTTTTCAACGCCCTATATTATTTTTCTTCCACCTCACTATTTGTTTTGGTCCATCACATAAAACTTTAATAAAATCAATTAAAGTCTGTGATTGTAATGTGAAATATGAATAAGCACTAGAGATTTGAACTCTTTTGTAAGACACTGTATGTGACTTTGTGCCAGTGCAACAAATATTTTTTTCTCAGCACAAACTTGAAAATGATCTGCTGTAAGGGTTTACAGATGTTTGATATTTAAAATGCCAAATTTGTCAAAACTTCATAGTTCTCTGGAGCCTGATTTTTGTGAGTAAATGTTAAAATGTCACGGGTGGTGAAATATTCCTCCCAGAAGGTTGTATATCGCTGACCGCTGCTGCTTTTTATATCTCAGGTTGTGGCCTGGCTGTCGACAGCTTTGTGGTCTCATTAAAAGCACATCAGGTGTGTTGCTCTGGGCTCACCGGCAGAAACGGCCTCCGGTGCTGATTAACGTCAGGATGTACAGGACTGTGGTACTCAGTGAGCACTGAGAAACGAAGAACAAACAGGGACTAATGGTCTAACACACACACACACACACACACACAGGACACATAGTCCATCAAGGTTGACAGCATTGTTGAGAAGGTATGAGAAGGGTGAGATACATTTCCATAAATGTGTTGGCATCAGCCAGGATTTTCTATTTTATAGGCCACAGCGTCATCACTTTTCTAGGCTTTTAACAGTTTGCTGTTGTCCCTTGTCTTTCTGCATTAAAGAGATGCTGTATTAATACATTGTATTCTCATGACATGATCTAAAGATATTGGACCTCATTTTGTCAAAAAAAATGGCTCATTTGTTTCTGAAGATATTTCAGTAAAATTATTATTTTTTTCATTAAAACCAAAAATTAATCATAGGTTCAATAAAGCAAATACTTCCGTGTCTATGAGACATCAGGATTACTATACTGCGAATTCATACAAGCTGAAACTGTGGCATCAAGGAATGTCCTGGACATAGTTGTACACATGCTAGACAGTAAACAGAAGTAGACCAGCCCCAAGAAACATGAACGGACTGTTCAATCCATCATAAAGTGTGACCCACTTTATAACCAGACTGCAATTTTTCAAAAATATCATTAAAATCAATTTGTGACTTTAGCTGACTAAAAACGTTTTCTAAAACCTTTTCGAAAGTACTCTAAACTTATAAAGAATAGAAAGATGTAAATTGCTCTTCTTGATCATAGGTTGTATCACATCATACTTGAAAGCAGCAGTGACACACCCAGACATGAGAGTAAATTAAGCCAACAATGCATGGCCAAATAGTATTAAAAACATCCTTATGGGATGCTATCGATGGGACAGAAAGATGGGCGTAGTTGCTGGACTCACAGAGACAAGGTTTATTATCAGTTTGTCATGTAAATTAAATTGATTAAAATGTCACACAGGGATGTTTTGAAACAGATTATCTGAAGGAAATCAAATATACAGTGATTTGCTAAAGTATACCTTTAACTTTTTTAAGCCTTGAGACATAAAAACCCTTCAGTATTTATTTCCTATTACTCCCTGGTACCCCTAAGTTAAGTCTGGTGTACCTACCTGCCTATTAAAATAATCAAATCAGTAAATGTAGCTGACTGATTTGAAGAAGGCTGATGTTGAATAAAAGTCACAAAAATTCCTTTTTGCAGTTTGCAATCCATGTATTGGACACAGCAAACATGCGGAAGAATGTGCTCCGGTCAGAAGAGAATAAAACTGAACCCTTTTTCTTGTATGCAAGTGATTATCTGTGGTGGAAAACTAACAGTGCACATCACCTTGAGCACATCATCCACATTGTGAAACATGATGCTGGCAATATGATGCTGTGTGGTTGCTTTTCTTCAGTAGGGACCTTAAAGCTGGTCAGAGTTCTTTGGAGGATGGCTGGAGCCAAATAAAGAGCAATCCTAGAGGAGACAGAGGCCAAAGCAGAGGTTCACCTTCCAACAGGAAAATTGCCCTAAACATACAACCAGAGCTACAATCGAATCGTTCAGATCAAAGCCTTTTCATGTGTTAGAATGACCCAGTCAAAGTCTAGATCTATATCCAACAGAATCTGTGGCAAGACCATAAAAGTGCTGTTCACAGATGCTCTCCAGCCAAACTGACTGAGCTTGAACTATTTTGCAAAGGATAGGCAAACATTTGTAGATTTCTATGTAGATTTCTATTCTTAAAAAAAATCTGAAATCTATGTATCATTTCCACCTAACAGGTTTACAGTTTGTGTTGGTCAATCACATTAACGACAAATAGACTAAATAGTTTGGGGTTGCAATGTTTAAAAATATGAAAAACATCCAATTATATAAAAACCTTTTCAAGGCACATTTCAACAAAATAGTAGTTGGTGCTAAAATGGCTTAACATACTTTATTATTATTACTATTAATATTATAGTTGTTGTTTGTTTGTTTCAAAATATGATTCTGCATTCATTATCCTGTGTATTTCAGAAACTTTTAAATGTGGACAAAATACCGTCTGTTTTAAGCACAGGCTGCATGGTGACATTCTTGGCACTGGTGTTTTGCAGCAAGAATATGAGTTTGAATCCCAACATGGATTTTTGGAGTGAGTGGACTGCATGGAGTTTGCATAGTGGTTCTCTCCCAATACTCTGGCTTTTTTACCCAAAATCTAAAAACATTAAAGTCAGGTTATTTGGTCTCTCTAAATTATTCTCTAAATTACAAGTGTGAGATCGTCCATGGTTGTTTCTCCTGTGTGTCTGTGTTGCCCTGTGGTGGACTGGCAACCTGTCCAGGGTGCACCTCACCTGTTGCCCTATCATTGCTGGAGATAGAAACCAGACCACCCCGCCCCCAGCGACCCCTGCGTTTAGACACATCTCTCAGCGAGGTTTTCACAAACTTCCAGTACTAACAGTTGGGCTAGAATGGAGAATCTCCGCCACCTACAGGACAAAGGGGAAATTACAGCAGATAGGATTTCAAGCCAAAAATACACAGCAAACAATAGTTATGTTTTAAGTAAACAGACAGTACACCACTCTTGGAAAAAGTATGAGTGTAGAACAGAGGAGCAAGTTTGAGGAACCCCACGTTTGAGCGTTGTTTGCTCAGATTTATTTGTCAAATTACACAAAATGGTCTGCCTAGCAAGACCTGAACCAGTTTACCAAAGGACCAAATGCTATACACTTTTCAGTTCTGTCAATGAGGATGTTATGAACTGTTTTCAAACGCAGTGTTGAGATCCAGTAAAACCAAACAAGACATTTATGGTGCATCGATGATTACAAATCCATCCATCCATTGTCCATACCTGCATATCTCGCCAATCTACCACAGAGCAACGCTGACACACACAGGACAAAGCAGTCATACTCCAAGTATGAGTGTTTCCACGTAATTTAGAGAAGCCAATTAACGTAAACGTCATGCTTTTTGGACTGTGAGAGGATGAAGCCGCCATGGTGTCGTCAAAAATCTAAATGGAAAGTTTTGTTGTTTTTATCAAAAAGGCGTACATTTGTTGATTGATTTCATTTTCAGATAAATTTGTCAAAAATTTAAATAAATATGGGCCTGTAATTACTTATTGAGGCAAAAGGCTTCTTTAGGGACATAATAAAACATATTACTATTTTAGATCACGTGTGTGTTTTAAATATAGTTACTGGAATAGTTATTGTTTTAGCTAAATTTTAGTTAAAGTCAGGGACAGCAGAAGACTAAGAGCACTTTTAAAGCTCATCTTGTTTCATTGAACGAACTGTTCCTTTAAGACGCTCTCGTTGACGTTGTTTTCCGTAAAACCCGGAAGTGCGCAGTCAGGTTGCTCTTTCGAGCGTCACAGCGCTGCACGACGGTTAAATCTATGAGTTTTTTTTATGTTCAAAGGGGTATAAAATATAACTTAAAATGTCCGGAGGGGTCCAGCTGGAGAATGCGAACCCGGTGATCTTCCAGTGCTCCGGGGAGAGGCTGCTCACTGCGTCCGAAGAGGATGAAGACGTTCACGACCCAATCGATGACAGGGAAATATTCGATATCCTTTGGTTTTAATTTTTGAAAATCTTTTGTAATACAGGTTGTTTATAAAGGAACTGAATAAAATAAAAAATGGTTCAGGACCTTTCCACTGTAGTGTATGTTGATAAAATTAGGGTGAACAGTAAACCACTAAATTCGTGCCTGTATCGATATTATTTATTGTATAGTAACAACAAAAAGGTTTAGTTATACACAATAATGGCGGCCTGCTGAATAAATGTTGTCTTGTCTGATGTTCTTTAACTTATTTTACATCTGATCCGATCCATCAATGACCCCGAGCATCCGCTGTCTCTGGAGGAGCTCAACGTGGTGGAACAGGTTCGAGTTACGGTCGGTGTCTCATGAGTTCTAGAAAGTTGGCACTAAAGTTAAAAACTTCAGTGCCAGTGTTATCTGATAGACCAACAAGGAGTACTGCCCAAGTGTGAAATGGAAGGACAATTAAACGCCCCTTACTCTAATAACCCTAAGAAAAACCAAAGCAACCACTTTCCTTCTGAAGTCCTCTAATTAGTAAATAGAGTCCATTTGTAAGTAGTTTAATATTATGTGAGTACTTTTGCCAGTTGTTTTATTCTGATGACTTGTATGAGTATAGGCGTGTTTGAAGGATTGCTTTCTTGTTCAAGGTTTCAGTAAGAAAAGAGAACAAGCTGCCAAAGTGAACAATTTAAAGATTAGGAAAAAAATTGATGGTGTTTGGATTATCATAGACGTCTTGTGTAACGGGGAAGAGCTGCACGGCCAACTGCTGGGAAGGCAGCCTCTGGACTGGGAGGAGGGAATGCTGCAAGTCACTGACTGGATGCAATCTGCTGGGTTTCCTTAGACAGAAAACCTTTTTATCCAATTTGAATAAATAACAGAATCTGACTGCACTGTTCAATGGTTAGGATCAATTGGAATGTATGTACCTGACTTTTGTTAAGTGCCTTGAGACGACATGTGTTGTGAATTGGCGCTATATAAATAAACTGAATTGAATCGAGTGAGGATGCATGGGAGGCCTTGGTCTTGGACATGAAGGATGGCTTCCACTATACAGCATTGTTTCTGAATCCAGCAGGATCTGCATTCAGTGCTGGGATCAAACATCCACCTGTAAGGAAGCTGTGGTTCTGCTGCAAAACTTTACTGTCCTGGAACTGTGGCACATATCTGAGCTAACATTGCACTCAACCCCTCCCAGCACTCCCCGATTCACCAGTATGGCCTGTGCAGCTGTTGACTACCATGAAGGCTCTTGATGCACACTGTTGAAGAGATATGCTACCTTCTCAACGGATATTTGATCTCCTAAAATGTGAAGGAAGATATTTTCTAACTGGTTTCATTATATTTTCCTGAGAATGGAAAATGAGACAAAATCTGAACAAAATGACAAATTCCTTTGCCTTCTGACCGGCCAGGAAAAAGACGTGTGTGGGGAAGTTGACAGGAGATCCTTAGGATCCGTTAGATTCCAGGTTGGGACTTGTTGATTAGTGTTGTTCTGATCCACAATGCCAGATCAGATTACAGTATTTAGAGATTTGTTGTGTTCTTTGATCACATTCCAAGCAGTTCTTCCTCTAATTTGTTCCATTTTTTTCTCTAAGAAATACCAAAATGAGCAACATGCTGCAATAGTACTTTGTGTTCGAGGCTTGATCTTTACACCAAACATTTCTTCCTCACACCAGGGTGGGTAAAATATCAGGTGAGTTGCTGCTACCTCAGTGTAGCTCAGGATGGATGTGGAGGAACCTCGGTGTAAGAATGCACAACAAAGTGCTTTGTGTGGTTTGACCAAGCGCACTGTGCTGCATTCTGAGTGAGGTTATAGATATATGGATACAAGTTGACCTTTGGTGTGTTTTTGTGTTTGCCCTCAGGTCAGTGATACAGAGAGCACTGTGAGTGTGGAGTTCACTCCCACCATACCACACTGCAGCATGGCAACGCTCATCGGTCTGTCAATCAAAGTCAAGCTTTTGCGCTCCCTGCCAGAAAGGTTCAAAGTAGGTTTGGGTGCTTGCATGCAGTAGATGCACATTAAAATAGACTGCAGTATTTATTGATTCATTTACTTATTTTTATTCTTTTACTACTCAGATTGATGTTCACATCACTCCTGAAACTCATGCCTCGGAGGAAGCAGGTAGAAACATGGAAAGCAAATCAAATGTTTGAGTTTGCAGGTGCATAACAAATTAGAATATTAAAGAGAGGTTAACTCATTTCAATATTTGGTTGACGAAAAGTGAAACTTGTAAATTATATGGAATCATTACACACATAAGTGAATATTTCGAGCATTTTCTCTGTTAATTATGGCTTGTGGAGAAAGCTCAGCGGACCAACACCACTAGTTAACATTACTCCCTCAATAATCATTGACTGGAAACTTTGCACTGAACTTCAAATGACTTGGATTCTGTGCTTCTCTACTGTTTCTCTAGACTATAAGACTTTGATTCCCAATTTAATTTCATTAAAGAGAAGTTGTGACAACTGAGCATCAGTCCAGTCCTTTTCCCGCCGAGTGTTGGTGACTCTCTGCAGTCTTCACCATGATTGTGCAGGCCATCACATAGCATTTCTTTATTTGCAATAATATGTCATTTGTTTTATGTAATACTTAAATCATAAGCTGTAAAAAAGGGTACTCAACCTGAGCAGAAATAAATACTTGTAATATATCATTCTAAAGAAAATCCGTATCCATTTCTCGTTTTTAATTGAGTTACTGGCTGTCAAATGATCTAGTTAATGAGATGCACCTGAATCATTTCCATTTCATCTCTAACTCTTCAGAGTCAAACGTAGGATGTTTGTTTTCACATTAAACAGACTGAACAATACAGAAATGTACATTTTTATACTGTTTTTATCTGCAGTGAACAAACAGCTGGCGGACAAAGAGAGAGTGGCAGCAGCTTTGGAGAACTCGTCTCTGTTGGAGGTGGTCAACCAGTGCTTGTCCAACAGGACCATCTAAACAGCCAATCACCAGTATTGTGGTCCTCCTGTCAGCAACATACATACTTCTGGCAGTTGAACTCTGGACTGTGCGATATTTTCACACTCTATCTCAATGCTTATCGGTCTGTGATGTGGAGCTGCAGCTGTTGTTCATAAGGTAGTAAAGCACAGTAAGGATGGTATCCTAAAAACCAACCAGAAAAGGCACAGATTGTAAACTTGTCATCAAAGTGGCAAAGGTTTATCTATTACATTTGTCAGTAAGTAGGGTTTTCCATGTACCGTGATAACTGGATATATTTTTTAGAACCTTCATCTGTAAACCTGATTGATTTTGAAGCATAAAAATTACAGTAGATCATGAGCTTTTGAAATACTGAGACCAACCTTGTTATACCACGTTTGAAGTCATAAATTCTTTGTCATCTCCATCCTGATGTTCTGTTTGATCTTCACCATGTCTAGATACCTAAATGCATCAAGCTGCTCCAGTATCGTTGGCTAATTCACCATTTGCTTTAACAAGTAATCGAACAGGTGTACCGAAAAAAAGTAGCTGGATGTTATTTGGAACTTGTATAATTTTTACATGGATGCGAACAAATTAACTTTGGCAGTTCGAGACGGGCCAGTGCAGAACTGGCCCTTGCCCCTGTTATGGCCCTTGTACTAAAGACACAATACTAAATGTGTTTCTTATAATAATATGCGCTGTCAAGGAAGCTGACCCTGATTGTTGCCTTGGACCTATTGAATTTTTTTGTACCTCAACAGTTTTACTAAACCAATGAAATGCAAATTAAGGTGTTGCCCTTTTAGCTTCTTCCATATTGAGGTGGGATCACTATTTTAATCTGCTAGATCAGGGGTCTGCATCCTGCAGCTCCAGAGCCGCAAGTGTTTCTCTGGCTCAATTAATATATTAAACAATGAAATATTGCCCTGCATTTTTTTTATTCTTTTGTTCTGTGCCCCCCCATGAAAAAAATCACTGGCCCATTGCTGGCAGATTTGGTTTAGAACAGCCACAGACTTCAGCTTAATTTGTATCTACTTCAACAAACCACACAACACTTTTGAAATGTGCTTCAATATGGTGTGTGCTTCACATATATTAATAAAATGGTGTCCCATCATCACCCTTCAAGCTGCAACCTGGAGGTCTGACTAGCTTGTTATAAAACATGTACTACTTCCACTTGACCACCAGGTGGTGCCCTTTGTATATGTGAGAGTTCAGTCTGCCGGAACTGACTGCGGCCATGCCAGGCCACATGTTCACTGAACAGTTTTCATTTATCTCTTTCTGACAAGTAGTTATGTGACAGGATGCTTCATATAGACTGATTAATTCAAGCTTATATTAGGAGGTAGCGCTTGCTGCTTGAACATCTAATTTGGTCAACGTTTCGATCCGACCATTTAATCAGCATGTGGTTAAAAACAGCGGAAAAATGCTTTGGATCGTTTTTAGGTATTTAAAGACCTCGGGACGGTTATGGTGCACTTGTACGTGGTTCTATTTCTGAATAGGTATACATTGTATCACAGCAAAACAAAATGTTCCGAAAACTAGACTATCAACGCAGCCCCCCATCCCCCCCCCACCCCGGTTCCACATCTGGAAACATTGCATCAGTGCCGAAACACCGGATAAGAGACCCCAGTCTGCACAGCTGCATTAGCTGAAACCAGAGCCCTGAATACTGAGAGTTCAAGCAACACACATGGTCATGAGGGTGACTGATTTGTCTCAGAAGTCCGAAATCGGATGTAGGAATGTTGTAACAGTCGAGTTAAGCATGTTCGTTTAGTAAATTGGAAAACAAGTGGAGTTTTCTAATTGTGCCTTCTCTTAGTAGCAATGTAAGGAAATAACAATGTTTTTCTTCCATTTTACAGTACGCATTCAAACCCTTAAAAGAGCGTGTTCATAAAGAAAGGTTGTATAGAACTATATGTGCCACTGGGTTGATGTTTTACAAACAGATTCACCTATAATTTCATCGTATATTAATTACGAAAGACCTGATCTTAAAACCTTTTTTCATTTATTTTTATTCTTATCCAGGCCAGTTGATTGACGTGGATTAGGAGCCCTGATCAAACAAAAACATCTCTGAGTGACCTGTCGGTAGATGTGATTTGTTGGAATCACGGCCTTCTGCTCTAATTTGTATCCAAAAAAAGTCTGCTAATATAAAACCAAAAGTACCAACGAATGGTGAAATGGCGACATGACCATCACCCGATTCAGTCAGAATCCCAATAAACAGCTAAATTTCTGCAACTTGGACTACATTTTATGTTCTTATCATGGCAGTCATATTGGTTGTTGAAGTCAAAGATGTTCAAACTTTCTCAGATGGGGTTCCAACTCTGGTGGCAATACTTGTATTTCCATCTGGGGACCCAGAACGTCAATCTTGAGTGTAAATAGAGCACTGAATTATTCTGGTTAAAGAAAGAAACATTTTGTAGAACTTATAAATAGAGAACATGAGGTATCAATAATAAGACATAGCATCATTTTTAGCTGTTAGCTTGTCTTGGGGGGTAACACTAACATGTTAACTGGTAAATTTGCCGTACCAAACCACATATTAGTTTAACTTTACATAGAAATTAGTTTAATTGTAAAAGCACTTGAAACTGTCTTAACATAAATTGTTGTATGAAATTATTGTATTTGTCAGAAAACAGGTGATTATCTAAAACTGACATAATTAGGGACACAGTCCCAAACAGTCCCGTTAGCTTCTGTTGATGCTAGGTAGAAAGAACTGCTATTAGGTTTCTAATCAGAAGAGTAGTTAGCTACTTTAAAAAAATTAAATGATTCGTTTTGTGTATGTCACTATTCTATTAAAATGTGCTAAAACTTTATAAGCATAAAACTACTCGTCTAGTTCAGTAAATTAAGTTGATGGCAGAGGCTGACTTCGGTAAATTGAATCTTTTGGGTAGATTTAATAAGTTCTCGCACTTGAACTCTCAGCTAACAGCGTTCAACCCAGTTTATGCAGGGCTCTGGGTGAGGCCACCCGCCTGCCACTTCTCCTTTGCAGACTTCAGGATTGGCTGCGCAGAGCTCCTCATCATCCACCGAGGATACTGACGGTCTGTGGAAGATTATTGGCCGTACAGAGCGTTTCATACTTTCAGAGGTAAGCTTAAACCAGATATAAACTGTAACTTTTTATGGAAGTCTTGGTCTGTGCGCGGCGGTGGAAAATAGCCTCTGCGAGGCGGAAACGGTGAGACCCGAGTTCGCCTTAAGCCGCAGAAGTTGTCAGCTTGGAAGCAGCTGGAAGTAATTCCTGCAGTAAAGGCGAGTCAATGGGCTTGTTCATTTCACAGACTAAATAACAACTCTGATGTTGGTTCAGACATCTTTGGTAACGCTTACACTGATCTGCAAGCGTCTGGCCTGTTTTTGCGTGCACCCCAGCTCTAAATAGTATCTGCGTAAAGGTTTCTTTTCTATTTAAACTCCATGATTGTTTTTAAAGACGTGGCCGCGCTTTAAGCATGTCTTTTGAATTGCCATGAAAGCCTCAGACTGGGCTGCAGCGCGTTTACATTTGAGTTTTCTGAGAGTTTTTGAGAGCAGAGTAAGCTGCTGGTTGGGAACACACATGCACAAATCTGAAAAAAAAAATGTCCTTGAGCAAATTGCATAGGAACGCTTTGAAGATGCGATGCATGTAATCTGCACTGCTTGTGGTGGAGTTAGTTCACAGCCTCTCAATGTTGCTCTGGCTGTGAACGGTCATCCTGCAGGCACTTACAGCTCTGTAAACACGGAGCTTATGCAGTTGCATTCAATTGTTGAGTTGACACTAACCGCATGTTGTTATGACATTGCTTAAATGGGTTGCAGGACAATGGTCTGGTGTGCTCTCCAGTTGCTCAAAGCCTTCCAGACTTAAAAAGAAGGGATAAAAAACTGTGGACTATGTTTGGGTTCGTTTCTGGAGTTTGATGTTTGCATTTGTATTTAGCTCCCCCTACTCGATACTTTGCAGAACAATTTTCCCTACACTAGACTGATATTTTTTCATATCCTTCTCTGAAAAATGGCTCAATTTCATCCAGGTTAGATGGAGAGCAGCAGTTTATAACTCTTGCCAAAGACTCTCAGTTGGATTTAGGTCTGGACTTTGACTTATTTAGCAAGTAAAAACAATGAGCACCATACTGTGATCTTTAAACCATTTCATTGTATCTCTGGCTGGTCACTGTCCCTTCGGAAGGTGGACATCCACCCCAGTCTCAAGTCTTTTGCAGCCTCTGGAAGTTCATGCAGTTCATGCAGTTTAGTTCACGATGAACTATAAATAAATTCTAGCAATGTGAATGATACCAATGATCCATGGTATTCATATCCTTCAGGCATGTATTCTATTCCCCTTCTTCATTCCTAGTCTGCTCAATTTTTCTTTTATACATTCTTTTATTTTTGATTTATCAAAGCTACCAGGCAAATAAGCTCTTCTTCCTTGTCCAATGATGCCGTGGCAGAAAGGGAAATGTAGGAATTTGTCATGAGAAATGTGGGAAATTGATGCGCTCGACTATGAAACCGCATCGGCGAACAGCGTGCGCGGAGTCCGCACAGTATGCCCATCTCTGTGGGAGCCTTTACTCTGCTTTCGGTCCAACCGGATGGTGAGAGTCAAAGCTTGCCACAGATTCTCAGTTGGATTTGGATCTGAACTTTGACCAGGCCAGTCCAACACATGATCATGCTTTGCACTAAAGCAATGCCGTCGTACCTCCCCGTGCTTCAGGTCATTGTTCTGCTTGACGTTTACCCTCGGCCCCTAGTCTCAAGTCTTTTGCAGCCTCTAACAGGTTTTCTTAACGGTCTGCCATGTTATTTTACCTTTATCCATCTTCCCATCAACCAGCTTCCCTGTCCTATTGAAGAAATATACAGCATGATGCTGCCACCACCTTGTTTCACACTGGGTTTAGTGATTTGCAGCATTGGTCACCTGCCAAACATAGTTCCTTCTGCCACATGGTTCCTGTGTCTCCCACATGGCTTGTGGCTAACTGTAAATGGGACTTCTTTCTTTCAACACTGTGTTTCTTCTTGGACTGTTCCATTCTTGCCAGATCTGTGCGGCTGACTAACAATGTCAGGCTTGTGTTAATATTTTTAAGGTAGTGTAAGAAGCTTAATGCTCAACTTCAGGCAATGGTGCTGTAAATTGTGTTTATTATAGCGCTTACAAATCCTACTTTGAGTTGTTCCCAGTGCTCATTCAGACTGAGGAAGCTGATGTTTTTGTATTTATGGACCTGAGCCTGCTAATAAAGTTAATGATGGTGATTAATTAATAACTTAATGTATTTGCTGTGCACAGTTGTGTGGATATCAATAAATCTATTCTTACTCTTAAAGCATGTATTTACTCTGCAAGGACAGATCAATTTGTTCCCAGCGTGACCTAGATGAATTCCACTTTTTCTATGTAACCATATGTATTTACCCCCCAAAAATGTGTAATTAAGGAGTAACTGAAAAAATAATTCAACAAATCAATATCAATATTTGATGAGTATTATTCAACTTTAACAAATACAACAAAGAGCTGTGGTTCAGCAGAACACTGAGTGATTTTTGCAAGATATTTGCAAGGTAACAAATAACGTGATGTATTTCACGGAAAAAAAAACTCTTGTAAAAGAAGAATGCTTTGAAGATGATGGATAAAACCTGCATACAGTTAAACCTTGTGCACATATGCATAATAAAAAAGCATGTTCATTTGGCTAGAATATCTGGTTCAGCAACAAAGTCTTGAATTAATTCACACCTCACCTCTACTGATTTAGTTAAATGTTCAGTAGTTTGCAGACACGACTAGCTTGCTTCTTCCCCCTGTTTCTGATGTGACTCTTTATTTGTCGTCACATATATCCTGACGTGTCCAGTCAATAGTGAGTCATAATGTCATAGAAATTGCCGGGGTATTGTTTTGCCCTAAACTTTTGACAAATCTTACGTTTTTTCCATTTTTTGGCGGACATCTGTATAATAGTGAGCCTTTTGGCCTTATTTTAATTAAAAAAAAATTCTGTGTAGGGGAGAGCCGAGCTGATCCCCTGATTGACCAGGTAACGGCAGGTACAGGGGCCTGCTTTGTCCAAAATGCTTCTGAAACAACTATACATCTTTCCCTCTTTGCCGATATGCACAAACTCTGTGAGATTCTGCATTTTTGTTTGTTTTCTAGTAGATTCCATTTTGTTTGTTACCTTCAGCAATTTCGGCATCATGGAAATTATGGGCCCCCACAGTATTTGCAGCTTTTCCTTGACATGCATTTTGATCAGAACGTCTTTTCTCTTCTGGTGTCTGACAAATAATGTGATTGGTCAGAAATTTGTAGTGAACGTGACAGATGTGATAGTGGAAAGGACCTATCAGGACTTCCAGAGAGTTCTCCACTTTATTTTTGCTCTTGCCACCTCGAGGAAAAGAAAACACTTTTTATTCTTGTGGCCAATAAATACATGCTGACATGCAGCATTGTTATCTGTTTGTAAGCTGTCGTCACACATAGCAGTCGAAACACTGCTCAGGTCTTAATGGTGTCTATACCGCATGAATTGCATGTGCATTGTTTTATTTTAAAATGCAACCTTCTCCTAGCTGGTCCACTTGTTCACCAAAATCAACACATTTTTTAACGCACAGCTCTATCACCTGTTTGTGTTGAAAATGATGCCCACGTGGATTTCTTTTAAAAAAAAAAGGGCTCTTCATTCAGTTTCAGATAAAAAAATAAATGTAGCTCTGACATTATCTTGGTAGACTCTTCAAAATAAAAGCACGTCTATGCTATACATTGCAAAATACGTTTTCTCTCATTCCTTCACTACGTTGTGCTTTGCTCTTTTATTTACTGTTTATCTTGGAAGATGCTTGCTGCTCAGGCTTGACCACAAATGTTTTAAGTGCAGCTTTAGGACATAATTTCCTAATAATCATGCAAATCCTCCAATTCAGAGCGAGAAGAAGAAAACGGACCCCTATCCTATCTAGTGTACTTGCATTGTAAAGAATTGGATGTTTAAAAGATAGCTATTACCAGGTGGTTACTGTGCCATTACAAAGACATTTAAGGTTATTGAAGCTAAAAGCAATCCCTGTTTGATTAATTCAGAAATTGACGAGTTAATGCCAAATATCTGCAGTTTTTCCTTCAACTTAAATGCATATTTAAATGTTAGAAGTTGTAAATTTTATGCATCATCAGTTTTCTAAGTATTTACCCACAGTTTTTTGCCTATTGAAACAAGTGTTCTGAAAAGATGAATGTTAATGTGTTAAATTAGGCCCAAGGGAAAAAACATGATTTACATGATTTAAACGGCAAACCCTACTGCAATGCTATCGTATGGATTGGGTTTCTTTTCTCAGTTTAAAAATTGACAAACAGAGAGTCAAATAATACCTTAATTACTCGTAGAAAAAAATGATGAGTCAAACGCCCTGTTAACACAACACTTAAAGCCAGACTAAGATGCTGCATGCAGCACATTATTATTCCAGTGACACTAAGATGATTCTGTAATGCCAATTTTAAAGAGTGTGGTCACACAGTATCACACAGTATGGAGGCTCCTCTGTTTGGCCTTTGTGGCTTAGCTGATTTTGCAATATCAGTTCCCTATTTTTAATGTTCTCATTAAGCTGCTTCTGTTCCCCTTTTTCTACCCTGATAACCCAAACAGGGGCTGCTCAGGGCTGAACCATGGGGCCTTTATGCAACACTACAAAATTGTTAGCTGGTTGAATGAAATCTACAAAGCAACACCAACTGTTTTAAAGTGGATCTGATGCTCCGGTATCACATTCTGAAAAGGAAGAAGATTGAATCTACAGGGGTTGGACAATGAAACTGAAACATCTGGTTTTAGACCACAATAATTTATTAGTATGGTGTAGGGCCTCCTTTTGCGGCCAATACAGCGTCAATTCGTCTTGGGAATGACATATACAAGTCCTGCACAGTGGTCAGAGGGATTTTAAGCCATTCTTCTTACAGGATAGTGGCCAGGTCACTACGCGATACTGGTGGAGGAAAACGTTTCCTGACTCGCTCCTCCAAAACACCCCAAAGTGGCTCAATAATATTTAGATCTGGTGACCAATCAAAACCATCATCAAACCAATCTTTCACCAGTCTTGCTGTGTGTATTGGTGCATTGTCATCCTGATACATGGCACCGCCTTCAGGATACAATGTTTGAACCATTGGATGCACATGGTCCTCAAGAATGGTTCGGTAGTCCTTGGTAGTGACGTGCCCATCTAGCACAAGTATTGGGCCAAGGGAATGCCATGATATGGCAGCCCAAACCATCATTGATCCACCCCCATGCTTCACTCTGGGCATGCAACAGTCTGGGTGGTACGCTTCTTTGGGGCTTCTCCACACCGTAACTCTCCCGGATGTGGGGAAAACAGTAAAGGTGGACTCATCAGAGAACAATACATGTTTCACATTGTCCACAGCCCAAGATTTGCGCTCCTTGCACCATTGAAACCGACGTTTGGCATTGGCATGAGTGACCAAAGGTTTGGCTATAGCAGCCCGGCCGTGTATATTGACCCTGTGGAGCTCCCGACGGACAGTTCTGGTGGAAACAGGAGAGTTGAGGTGCACATTTAATTCTGCCGTGATTTGGTCAGCCGTGGTTTTATGTTTTTTGGATACAATCCGGGTTAGCACCCGAACATCCCTTTCAGACAGCTTCCTCTTGCGTCCACAGTTAATCCTGTTGGATGTGGTTCGTCCTTCTTGGTGGTATGCTGACATTACCCTGGATACCGTGGCTCTTGATACATCACAAAGACTTGCTGTCTTGGTCACAGATGCGCCAGCAAGACGTGCACCAACAATTTGTCCACTTTTGAACTCTGGTATGTCACCCATAATGTTGTGTGCATTTCAATATTTTGAGCAAAACTGTGCTCTTACCCTGCTAATTGAACCTTCACACTCTGCTCTTACTGGTGCAATGTGCAATCAATGAAAATTGGCTACCAGGCTGGTCCAATTTAGCCATGAAACCTCCCACACTAAAATGACAGGTGTTCTAGTTTCATTGGACGACCTTATGTAATAGAATAGTAGGTTTTGGATTTGGTTACCTTTCCTGGTCCTTGTTAAGGCCATTCTCATGGCTTTGTTGTGGTGATGCTTTATATATTGTAAGGTTACCTTAAGTGGGGTTATGTTTTCAGGCTCCAAAAGGAAGCCATTTGGTTAGAGATGTTACCACCACTCACGTTTGCATCAAATAACATTTGACCTCATCGAGTTCTGACTGTTTTATGAAGTAATAAAAGAAGCATAAGCAGTACGCATTGTGTGGTTGTATTACTTCATTTGGACTTAAATTGTCCTTGCGTTGGCTGACTCTCAGTAGGACCTAGGGCGTGCGTAAATGCATTCCAGTTATTGTTGTACCAATTAGTTTGTTGTAGGGTTTCATCAGACATGCGTTGGTCTTTGCACAACAGAAAAGAAAACCCTATGAATGTGATCATGTTGCTTCTGT
Organism: Crenichthys baileyi; assembly: GCA_036173005.1. Lineage (NCBI taxonomy): Eukaryota > Metazoa > Chordata > Actinopteri > Cyprinodontiformes > Goodeidae > Crenichthys > Crenichthys baileyi. Next base: position 208,875 of record JAHHUM010000935.1, read on the forward strand.
AACTCTTGTGCCTAATCATGGAACTAGTTTCATCTTGTTTTGGCTTTAAGTTTTTGCCGTTCCCCAATACCACAGTGGGACAATCTCCAGCGCTTGTTGGGATCTCATGGGATGTGTGGGTTTCAGTTGTCTCCCTCCTCCTTGGTTCAGTTTAAATTTAACCTTAAATAGCTTCTCACTGCTGTGAACAGAGAGCAGAGCCAACATGACCAGAGCTTCAGATCAGTGGTTTGGTTTACACATTGGTTTGTGTTCAGTAAACATGCTTGTAGTTGCTCAGAGCATATGAGTAGTTGTAGAAGCAAATTGTTTTGCTTTTCTCACTTTATGCACTGAGCTCAGTTTCCTGTGTGAAACATGTGATCTTGGTATCACTCTGTCCATCCAACACTGACACTCATGACCATGGGACCCATGTATTTTTAAGGAAGTATATTTACTACCTTATTCAGTGGCCTTATCTGTGTGGAATTGCTTCTTCAAGGCAGCTGTAGAGAGAATGAACACTTAGAGGTTACTCAGATATTCAGGTCTTGACTGTTAATCAGTGAACCCAGTCAGCTGAAAGGACTGGTAAAAACTGGACTCCTTCAGCAACTTCACACCAGTGACATGGATGTTGCATGCACATTGCTGAGCTGCTTTGTATTTCCACTTGTGGCCTTTATGTTGCATCAGTGCTACAACAGCTACAGTCTACACCGATTTTTACATAGGGGTGACTTTAATAAGTGCCATGAATGCATAGTTTGTGTAACTGATGGATTGATAATTTACAAAGTAACGGCTAGAGAGTTGTTACTTGAGATCAGCACAAATACATGAGAAATTGGCACTAAAAGTACTTATGACCTAAAATTCAGCTACCCAGCTAGTTTAAGGTGTAGAGTTTCCTCCTCTGTATCTGCTCAGCTTCCACAATGCTTGTAAAAGATTTGTTCAATTAAACCGGGTGTGTTGGAGCCGAAACACTCTGTATTAACCTGTATGATAGTTGACTCCCATTAGGCTGAAGTTGTTCACCAGTGCTTTACATGGCACATGGCTGCAGTGTGGTGACATCTAGTCTACATATAGATGCTCTGAAGAGTAAACATGGGAGCCAATATGAAGATAAAGACATTCCAAACATGCTACTGACAAGATGTGCTGAATGTGCAAATCTGGCCTTGCAATTTTCTGCACACTGGCGTTACAGCAAGCAGTACACACATATACAGAAAAAACACAAACAACTTCTCTCCAAAATAAAAGAATTATGTTAACAAAATATTTAAAATTCTAGTTAAAATACTGTTGTCAAGAAACTATTTAACTAGGCAAATAAAATTCAACTAAGTAAAAATGTAAAGAATAAGGAAAACATGGCAAAAATAGCAAAACGGAACAAAGAATAAAACTGAAACCAGTAACTATTGAAACAATGCAGTCATATCACAGTTAATTCAATTCAATTCAAAAATACTTTACTTATCCCAAAGGGAAATTAAATGTTGTTGTAGCTCATATCATGCAGGCTTCTTCAAAGAGCGGTTGTAGATGCTGTGGCTGTGGGCAGGAAGGATCTCCTGTAGTGGTCTGTCTTACAGCACATCAAGAAGCCTCTGACTGAAGACACTGTTGTTGGACACCAGTCTCATGAAGAGGATGTTCGGGGTTCTCCATAATGTTCTTCATTTTATGAATAATCCTTCATTGCACCATGATCTCCAGAGGTTCCAGATGAGTCCCCAGAACATAGCCAGCCTTCTTTATCAGCTTGTTGAGCTTTTTTAAGTCCCTGGCTCTGTTGCTGCTTCCCCTGCAGATGATGGCAGAAGAGATCATACTCTCCACAACAGACTTATAGAAGTTATGCAGCATCTTGCTGCAAACACCAAAGGTCCTAAGCTTCCTCAAGAAGTACAATCTGCTCTGTCCCTTCTTGTAGACGGCTTCACAGTTGCATCTCCACTCCAGTCTGTTGTCCAGGTGAACACCGAGGTATTTATACTCCTCCACCATCTCCACTTCTTCTCCCATGATTGACATAGTGTCTGACCTATTCTTGTTTCTCTTAAAATCTACAATCATCTCCTTTTTTTTATTTACGTTCAAGATGAGATTATTTTTTTCCACACCAAGCCAAAAAGTGGTCCACCAGCTCCCTGTACTCAGCTTCTTGTCCATCTCTGATCCCACGACTGCAGAATCATCCCAGTATTTCTGCAGGTGACAGGAGCCTGTCCTGTTCTGTAAGTCTGAGGCGTACAAAATGAAACGGATTGGTGAGAGTACAGTCCCCTGTGGTGCTGCTGACTACATGGTTAGACACACAACCCATCAGTCTGACAAACTGTGGTCTGTTTGTCAGGTAGTCTTTGATCCAGGAGGCCTCCACTTGAGTCTTCTGGAGTTTCTGACAAAGCAAATCAGGTTGCATTGTGTTAAATGCACTGGAGAAATCAAATAACATGATCCTCACAGTGCTGCTGGCTTTATCCAGATGACTGTGGATTTGTTGAAGCAGGTGCATGATGGCATTTTCAACTCAAACACCACAGTAATAAGCAAACTGAAGGGGGTCCTGATAGTTCATTGTTTGCTTACTCAGGTGGGGCATCAGGAGTCTCTCAATGACATGGTGTGGGATATCAGGGCAACAGGTCTATAGTCATTCAGGACTGATGGGTGACTTTATTTGGTATCTGGAACCTTCTTCTGGGCCAAGCTAAAGTTCAAGAGGTGCTGCAGAATCCCACAGAGCTGGGCCGCTACGGTGAAATGTGCTGGTGAGAACAATTTGGGGACAGACGGCAGACATATTGATGTCACATCTGGGATTAGCAGGACTATGCAAACATATTTTTTCAGGTCATCGAGGAGAAGGGAAAACACTGACAAACAGAGCTACTTCATGTCACCAGACCATCAGTGCTTTAAATCACTGATAGCCCTCGATACGGCTGTCCCGGGTTCGAGCCCCAGACCCGGCGACCTTTGCCGATTGTCTCCCCCTCTCCTTGTTCTCTTTCCTGTCTAACAACTGTCGAAAATGAAAAATAAAGGCCTCTAGTGCCGCAAAAAAAAGCAAAAAACATTCCAATGAAGAGAAGAGCACATTGACTTCAGTAGGTCCAATGAATAGAGAAGATGATGTGTCTAGTGGCTGGGGCAGGTGTGTGCTCGGACTGGCACACGAATCAGACGTGCTGAGCTGCAGTTTCAAATGCAGTCTGCTTCAGGGCTGTGGAAGGAAAACCAATTTGTGACTAGAGGCAACTCGTCCCTTCTTGGAGGGTCTTTGGCTCAGATTCTTTCTGCAGAAGCTCAAACTGCCAACTTCAGACAGCTAGTCTTATTTTCAGCGGGGGTACGGTCACCGGATACACAAACTGCAGACCGTACTTTGGTTTCTTCGAAGATGCAGTCTTTTGATCAAGATGTTCACGTGCGTATCTTCCCCAGTGCAGCCTGTGAAGAGCTGTGGTCAAAGACAATACTTCTCCTCTCATGCTTTTATACTTGTATGACGTCACAGGGATTCCAGCTGTGAAACACCTCCTTCTTGGAAGATGACATGAACATTGGTGGATACTGTGCGTTCTGCATTTCAAAGATTTTCCCAGTTCCTTTTTGTTCTTTGTGTGCAGGTCAGGCCTGTTCCCTCCCATGGCTAGGAACAAGAAGTTCTTAACTTGATGTCTGTAAACACAAGCCTCTTTACAGTCGAACTCATACTCGTCGTCTTCCGCTTATCCGGGACCGGGTCGCGGGGGCAGCAGACTCAGCAGAGACACCCAGACGTCCCTCTCCCCAGACACCTCTTCCAGCTCCTCCAGGGGGAGCCCAAGGCGTTCCCAGGCCAGCCGAAAGACATAGTCCCTCCAGCGTGTCCTGGGCCGTTCCCTGGGCCTCCTCCCGGTGGGACGTGCCTGGAACACCTCCCGAGGAAGGCGTCCAGGAGGCATCCGGTATAGATGCCCGAGCCACCTCAACTGGCTCCTCTCGACAGCAGGAGCTCCTCACCCTATCTCTAAGGGAGTGCCCGGCCACCCTACGGAGGAAGCTCATTTCAGCCGCTTGTATCCGGGATCTTGTTCTTTCGGTCATGACCCAAAGTTCATGGCCATAGGTGAGGGAAGGAACGTAGACCGACCGGTAAATCGAGAGCTTCGCTTTTTGGCTCAGCTCTCTCTACACCACAACGGACCGGCACAGTGCCCCCATTACTGCGGCAACCGCACCGATCCTTCTGATGATCTCCCGCTCCATTCTTCCCCCACTCGGGAACAAGACCCCAAGATACTTGAACTCCTCCACTTGAGGTAGGAACTCCCCTCCAACCTGAAGAGGACAAGCCACCCTTTTCCGGTCGAGAACCATGGCCTCGGACTTGGAGGAGCTGATCTTCATCCCAGCCGCTTCACACTCGGCTGCGAACCGCCCCAGTGCATGCTGTAGGTCTTGGCTAGAGGGGGCCAGCAGGACCACGTCATCTGCAAAAAGAAGAGATGAAATCCACTGGTCCCCAAACCAGACCCCCTCGGGCCCTTGGCTGCATCTAGAAATCCTGTCCATAAAAGTTATGAACACGACCGGTGACAAAGGGCAGCCCTGCCGGAGTCCAACATGCACCGGGAACAGGTCCGACTTAGTGCTGGCAATGCGGACCGAACTCCTGCTCTGCTCGTACAGGGACCGGATGGCCCCTAATAAAGGGCCCCCGATTCCATACTCCTGGAGCACTCCCCACAGGGCACCACGAGGGACACAGTCGAATGCTTTCTCTAGGTCCACAAAACACATGTGGACCGGTTGGGCAAACTCCCATGAACCCTCGAGTACCCTGTAGAGGGTGTAGAGCTGGTCCAGTGTTCCACGGCCGGGACGAAAACCACACTGCTCCTCCTGAAGCCGAGGTTCAACTATCAGCCGGACTCTCCTCTCCAATACCCTGGCGTAGGCCTTACCAGGGAGGCTGAGGAGTGTGATCCCCCTGTAGTTGGAACACACCCCTCTTATGAAGGGTGACCGGAAGGGTGACCTTTACAGTCAATACCTTTTTAAAACTTGGTCTTCTGCCCCACTTTTTACAAGATTTGGAGTGTATAACAGTTTTGAAATTGTATTTACTTTTGGGGGATCATCTTAAGGCAACACACCCTACCATGTGGGGGTGCCAAGATGATGGAATGCACTGATATATGCCTCTAAATCATAGATCCAAAATCAAATAACCTGATGCTACATGTATGCATATATTTAGTCCATGAAGAATAAATTCATTCCATCCATCCATTGTCTTCTGCGTAGCCGAGATCGTGCCGCAGGGGTAAAAGGTTCAGGAGGGAAACCCAGACATCCCTCTCCCTGGCGATATCCTCCAGCTCATTAAGGGGGAATCCCAAGGCGTTCCCAGGCTAGATGGAATATATAGTCCCTCCAGTGAGTTCTGTCTTTCCCAGGGTCTCCCAATGGGACATGCCCAGAAAACCTCCAAAGGGAAGCTACCCAGGGGGCATCCTAGTCAGATTCCCGAAAGATGCAAGTTTGGTGGCAGGTGTAGGCAGGAGCTTTGGCGTGCTAATTCATGGTGACAAAATTTTAACAATAGTTTTGGGGAAACCACCTTACTGTGTTTTTTTACTGATATACTAAACATTTTACAAGTCACAAATTGTTACATAAAATCTTTTATCTCTGTAGTCTAGCCCAGATTTAACTAATCCATGTTTTGTGCTTTTCATGCTAGTCTGTTTTTAAGGTATCTCACCTAAGGTTGCTCAAATACCAATAAATGCTAACTTGTGTTTTTTTTAACAACAGTGACGTTGTTAGCCAAACAAGTGCTTATGAATAATTACTGCTTTTTTTTCTAGTGTGTACACAAAATGCCTGCATACGAATTATTTAAAAGTGGTGGTTCTTTCTGCTTTTGTAACTGAATGTTTTCAGCCAGGAAAAAGTCTGTCTTTGTCGGCCGACTCCTTGAGCAATTCCCCCACCAGATAAAGTCATGGTGATAGCAACTGGATTGCACTTCATGTGGCACACTGTTCATCAGTGAGAAACGTTGCTAATTTCACCGTCCAATTTAATTCAGTTCAAGTCACTGTCTTTTCTCTAAAATGTAATCTAGTTTGAATTAAATTTAATTCACCTTTTGACATTTTAGTTTTAGTTGACCAAATCTTCCTACATTTCGTTGCAGTAAACTTTGACAACTAAAAAATGTTAAGTCTCATTGGCTGCTATTTCCAGCTCATCTCACCTTTCCACACGACTAAAATTACATATGACTGGATTTCACCTCCATTCAGTATTTTTGTCTTCCTTTTTCCAATCGAAATGCTATTTTTGTTATAATTCTACTCTTTCAGAGTTTTTGTCTAGCTTTTGTCCAGAAAGCAAATATTAGGGTTGTTTTTAACACGAGGTACACTAGCAAGAAATAAATTTGAAATTCCATTACACCCCAAAGTAGATGCTTATCATTAGGTAACAAAGAGGAACAGTAGCACTCAGAGTGGTTACTATACTATGGTAAAGCTGAGTGCTGCTGCTTTAATTAACGGGATTCTAATCTACCACAAAATTCATTAGCTGCTTCTTTTATATATGTAGCTACACCAGGAGGCACATACAAGCTGGTCTATGCTGTTTAACAAAATTATCAAAGTTACCCATCAGCCCTGCTTATTTTAAAACATTTAATTTATTTAATAATTTCTTTAAAGTCACTCTCCAGCCGGATATGATTTGCCTGTGTGTTTTAGTTGTAGCTTACTGTATTAGCAGTGTGAATTGCTGATACTGCAGTTGATTGTAGCATGATGTAATGGGACGAACAGGAAAGAAAACTGCATTTCAGCAAAAATAAAAATGAGCTCTTATTAAAGGAGTCTTTGTACACAATGTCTACATCTGCAGACTATGATCTAGTTGTTGGATGAATCGTGATGTATCGTGAAGTCGAAATGTTCAAGTTACTTTGTCCAAAAAATAAACTTATTGTCTTCTTGCCTTTCACTGTTCAAATGCTTGGTTACAGAAACATTCCTGATTTTTGAGAATTTAGCTGTTACTTCTTTTACCTGTAATGATTGTAAAACATTTGTGACTTTATGTGATAAAATCAGAACATTAAGTGTCAGGAAGTTCTCTGTGAAGGCCTGTTGTTGATTTTCCTCCATGCATTAGCCAGTTGCCGTGTGGGGAACACTGGTCTTATTATAACTGCATTACCAGCTCCCACATTTTTTCCCCCTCAACGAATACCAGATTCTGGTAAAGAAAAACAGCTGTGGACACTGGAGAAAGCTGAAGTGTCTCTTCTGGGCACTGCTGTGCGGCTAGAGTTGGCTGCTAAGATGAAGCAGCAGGCGGAGCCCTGAAATACAGGCAATGGTGTTCTGGCTGATTGCCTCGGACTGTGTTGCGAAGCAGGAAGTGTGACACTGAGAGCACAGGAAGTGGCTGATGTGGAGCTGTGCTCCCCTTTTTGTCCAGCAGCATTACAGGTTACAAGAAATTGACTTTTAGCCATGTAGAACCTGTACTTTCTCTATGATGGAATGAAGAATGATGAATAGAGGGCGTCCTGACAGTTTTTTGTTCAGCGTAGTATTAAGCAACCAAGGAAACCACGGAACAAAACTCAGATATGGTCAATATGGATTGAATTTCACAGGAAAACATTGGAAGTGGTGATGACAACCTGGTCAAGACAGCAACAGTGACATAATGTAATGTAGAAGATTTGCTTTGGATTAGTTGAACAGCTTTCTTGGCACGTGAAACCTGGTCTGAGACGTAATTCAAAATATGGAGTAAGAGGAAAGACAGAAGAATAATGTTGCTGCTTGCTAGTTAGAGGGGCTTGTTGTTTAAGTCTATGTTTCTATTTGTTGTCTTGATCTATTGTTTTGGTCAGTCCAAAATAATTTTTAGAGTCACTTAGAGATTGGGCTGTGCAGTAAATAGTTTATCAATAAGTTTCAAGTTGGACTCTGAAGAAAAACAAAAACAAACCCAATCATTAAAAAACATTCATATGATTATTTTGGCATATTCCACTTTGTAAGGAAGCTCTTTTTTTGTAACGTCTACCAACTGAGGCATACTTTCAAAGGTTGAACTCGGTGTTTCGTTCCCCTTCACAATTGTAGTCATGTGAAGCCACTATTCCACACAGACCACGAATCAACAAGAATTGCAAAAAAAATTGTATTTTGTTTTTTGTTTTTAATTTTTTTAAATAATTTTCCTTATTTCTTTAGTTTTTTCCAAGGGCCGAGGTGAGATTTGGGCAGTTTAAAGGGGACATATCATGCTTTTAAATCCTTCATTTTCACACTTAAATCACACTTATTTCACACTTAAAGCTGTGATTAGGGATGGGTACCGAATTCGGTTATAGGTACTGACCGAATTCCATCGTTACCGTGGACCGATTCACGTAAAATCAAACGGTACCATTTTTCAGTACCTAAACGCATCATTGTGACACTGAGGGAGTGGAAAAGCAATTTTCCATGCTGGACACGAACACAGCATTGCACGCACAAGAGTGTAATGATGTCAGTAGCCGCTGCTACATCAACAAAGCATGGCTGATAGAAAGCGCCAAAAACTTAAGGCTATACTTTTCAAAATGCGATGCCGATTACACTCACTGCAATATTTGTGATGCATAGTGCAAGGCCAGCAGCAGGAATACTTCTAATCTGAGAAAGCACCTGGTTAAGCACCAGATTTTTCTAAAGGGCTGAAGAATGCACAATTTTCGTCAGCCTCAATCTATGGTTACAACTCCTGCATCCGTCAGCGACTCGTCGTCTGCAGCCAGCAACATGGGAGAAGAAATGTTTGAAACAACTGAGATGTTACAGTACAAACAGCTGGATTTTGTTTTGATATATTCTTTAACGTTTTTATATTGAGAAATAAATATGTTAAATATAAGCATTTTAAAATGTTATTATTAAACAAATGAACATTTATTACCACAAAACACACAGAAAAGTACCAAAAACTGGTAATGTTGAGTACAGGTATCGATTCCCAGGTACCGGGTATCTGTACCGCGTCGGTTCATATGTGAAAGGACAACATCCCTAGTTGTGATCTATATAAAGTGAAACTGCAATGCTTTGGTCTGAATTCATCGTCATTGGAGCTCCACAGACCCCTCTTTTACCCCTGTTCTGAGGTAACAATAACAGGAATTCAGACCAAAGCATTACAGTTTCACAACTGAATGATTTAAGCGTGAAGAGGAAGGATTTAAAACCATAATATGTCCCCTTTCAAGAAACGGCACAAATCAAAACTAAATACTGGTGTCAATTGGCTGACTAGTCCAAAAACCAGTCAGCAAATAAACAAATTTGTTCAACTTCCAGAATTTAAACCCTGACTGATTTAAAGAGCATCTGGAGTTTATTAAATTAATTTTGCCAAAACTAAATGTATAGAATCTTTCAGTAGCTGCACTAAAATGTGAACAGTTGTTGGGCCATAACTTGGTCCTATTCATTTTTAGTTGTCACAGTATATATACATTTTCTTATTTATAAGTTATTTATACATTAATCTATGTATATTTATTTAGTTTTTCTTTTTAGATTCTAATACAATTGCATTAGATAAATTATTTTTCCAAACATCGTAAGTTATTATGTTAAATATTTGTGATTACAATGTTGACTAAAAATATCATATGTGCACATTAGATTTATTGGTGTATGTTATTTATTAATTTAGTTATGTTAGTCTTATTCCAAAATGGATGCATTTTCTTTCCTCAAAACTCTACATATAACACCCAATGATGATAATGTAAAAATATATTTTTTCTAATTTCTGCAAATATATTAATAATAAAAAAAGAGAGATCGCATGTACACCAGTATTCACAGTCTTGGCCATGAAGCTCAAACTTGAGCCCAGGAGGAAGCTGTTTCCACTGATCATCCTTGAGCTGTTTCTACAGTCCACCTGATTGGATAGAATTTCTAGAAAGCAGACACCTGTCAATATAAGGTCCTACAGTCTACAGTGCATGTTGGAGCACAAACCGAGCATAATGTCAAAGGAATTATCTGTAGACCTCAGAGACAGGATCGTCTCGAGTCACAAATCAGGGGAAAGGTACAGAAAGTCTTCTGCTGCTTTGAAGGTCCCGATGAGTCACCGTCTTCCTAGAGCTGAACGGCCGTTGAAACTGAGCAGTCAGGGGAGAAGACCGTTAGTCAGGGAGGTGACCAAGAGCTCCATGGTCACTTTGTCAGAGCTCCAGCATTGCTCTCTGTAGAGAGAAGAACGTTCCAGAAGGACAACCATCTCTGCAGCAATCCACCAACCAGGCCTCTATGCTAGAGATGCCAGAGAGAAGCAACTCCTTAGTAAAAGGGAAATGGCAGTCCACCTTGTCTCCATGGAAAAAAAAAAATATTCTAGTCTGATGAGACAAAGACTGAACTGTTTGGCATCATGTTTGGTGGAAAACCAGGCACCGCTCCTCACTTAGCCAATACATCCCTACAGTGAACCATGGTGGTGGCAGCATCATGCCAAGGAGATGTTTTTAGCAGGAAGAGCTGGGGGATTAGTCAGGATAGAGGGCAAGATGAATGTAGTAAACTACAGAGAAATCCTAGATAAGAACCTGCACAGAACGCTCTTAAACTCAGTAGGGGCGACCGGTCATCTTTCAACAGGACAATGACTCAAAGCATACAGCCAAGGTATCAAAGGAGGGACTTCAGGACCACTCTGTGAATGTCCTTACGTAGCCTAGCCAAAGCCCAGACTTTAAGCCGATTGAACATCTCTGGAGAGATCTGAATATTGCTGTGTGCCCATCTAACCTGATTAGAAGGTTCTGCAAAGAGGAATGGATGAAACTGCCCAAAGGTTGTGGCGTCATTTTCAAGAAGGTTTGAGGCTGTAATTGCCGCCAATGGTGCATCAACAAGTTATTGAAAAAGGCGGTGAATACTGGTGTACATGTGATTTCTCTGTTTTTTATTTCCAATATATTTGAGAAAAAAACTCAAACTTTTTTCACATTTACATTATGGGGCGATGCAGGTAAAGTTTTGAGAGAGAAATTTTCAATTACATTTTTCATCCACCTTGGAATAAAGCTGTAACATAACAAAATGTGGAAAAAGTTCAGTGCTGTGAATACTTTTGGATACCCTGTACAGTTTTATGTTAACAGGTGGATCTCAATTAATCAGAACAGCATTGAAAACTTATGTACAGTGGTTTTTAAAAGTATTCATACCCCTTGAACCTTTCCACATATTGTCACATTATAACCACAAACATAAAATTTTTTTATTGGAATTTTATATGAAAGACCAACACAAAGTGGTATACAATTGTGAAGTGGAATAAAAATGATACATGATTTCTGTTTTGTTTACAAATAAAAAAATGAAAAGGGCATTGTGCAAAAATAGTCAATACTTTGTGGAACCACCTTTTGCTGCAATTACAGCTGCAAGTCTTTTAGGATATGTCTCTACCAGTTTTGCACATCTAGTGACTGAAATCTTTGCCCATTCTTCTTTGCAAAATAGCTCAAGCTCAGTCAGATTAGATGGAGAGCGTTTGTGAACAGCAGTTTTGAGATCTTGCCACAGATTCTTGATTGGGTTTAGGTCTGGACTTTGACTGGGCCATTCTAACACATTAATATGTTTTCTTTTTCAACCATTCGATTGTAGCCCTGGCTTTATGTTTAGAGTCGTTGTCCTGCTTTCGCAGACTCCAACAGGTTTTCTTCCATGATTGCCCTGTATTTGGCTCCATCCATCTTCACATCAGCTCTGACCAACTTCCCTGTCCTTGCTGAAGCGAAGCACCCTCAGTGTGATGCTGCCACCACCATATTTGACAGTGGGGATGGTTTGTTAAGTGTGATGTGCAGTGTTAGTTCTCCGCCACATATAGCGTTTTGCAATTTGGCCAAAAGTTCCATTTTAGTCTCGTCTGATCAAAGCATCTTCTTCCACATGTTTGCTGTGTTCGCAACATAGCTTCTGGCAAACTGCAAACAGGTTTTCTTATGGTTTTCTTTTAACAATGGCTTTCTTCTTGCCACTCTTCCATAAAGACCACATTTGTTCAGTGCACGACTAATGGTTGTCCTGTGGACAGATTCCCCCACCTGAGCTGTGGATCTCTGCAGTTCATCCAGAGTCACCATGGGCCTCTTGGCTGCATCTCTGATCAGTGCTCTCCTTGTTCGGCCTGTAAGTTTAGGTGGACGGCCTTGTCTTGGTAGGTTTACTGTTGCGCCATACTCTTTCCATTTCCGGATGATGGATTGAACAGTGCTCCATGAGATGTTTCAAGGTTTGGAAATCTTTTTATATCCTAAGCCTGCTTCAAAACGTCTCCACAACTTTATCTCTGACCTGCCTGGTGTGTTCCTTGGACTTCATGATGCTGTTTGCTCCCCAGTGTTCTCTGAACCAACCTCTGTGGCCGTCACAGAGCAGCTCTCTTTGTACTGAGATTAGATTACACACAGGTAGACTCTATTTAGTCATTAGCAATCATCAGGCAACTTCTGAAGGCAGTCGGTTGCACTCAGAATAATGGGGGCTGAATACTTTTGCACACCACACTTTTGAGTTTTTTAGTTATAAAAAATCTTTGAAATCATGTATAATTTTCGTTCCACATCAAAATTGTATACCACTTTGTGTTTGTGTTGGTCTTTCATATAAAATTCCAATAAAATATTTATGTTTGTGGTTGTAATGTGACAATATGTGGAAAGGTTCAAGGGGTATGAATACTTTTACAAGCCACTGTATTGCAGTAATTTAATTCAAAAATCAAAACCCTTTTTTTATACAGATACATGCCCTACTACTTATGAAAACCTAGTCAAAGTTAAACATTACATAAGACCAATAAAAAGAACTGGTATTGTGCCAATGTTATTGCCTACACAATCATGGGGAAGTGTACTGTCTGGACAGGTGTACAGTAGACGGTTTATACTCTCCACAAGAAGGGTAAACCACAAAACGCCATTGCTAAAGACATTGGCTATTCTTTGAATGCTGTATCCATCCATATTAATAGAAAGTTTAGTGGAAGGAAAATTTGTATCTATTTGGCTATGCTTTCAGCTGCTGTAACAATAAAGTTCTCCAACTGTGGGACAAATAGAGGACAATTCGCAACTTACTACATAATCTTCATGTTTGTAATGGGGGACCTCAGGTCACTACTGATCAGAAAGGGGCCACCAAATGAGCAGATTTTCACCATTAAAACTGCTTACACCTAAAGTATGTGTTAGAGTTTTGACCATATCACTTTTTCATTACATGGTTTCAATTTTACTTATACCGTGGAACCATTGTGCCTTTGTAGCCAGATGGTAATTTTGACTTTTAAGATCTGTAATTGTTTTTAAAAGAAAACAGTTTTGTAACCTTAGTTGATAAATATAGTAGTTATACTGTTAGTTTGTCACGTGCATGCATGAAACATTTTTTACATGTATCAAATATCTGCTGTTTTGTTTAACTTTTTTCTAGCATTTTTTTTGTTTGTTTTACTTTTTAATCTTCAGCCTCTAGTGGGCACTCCATCACCCATTTCCCCTCCAACAGGTAAGGAACTGAAAAAGAGGAAGTGGTGCGTACCATATATAAGTGAGTACTGAAGTGACACTTCTTCTATGTGTGTGTTCTCAGATTAGAGAAAGGGGAATCAAGAAATTCCGCAACACAGAATGTTACCATAAAACATTTTGGATGCAGCTAATTTGTACTTCTTTCCGATTTCAGCTGCATGTGGCTGCTGTTTGCGTTTTGCCTATTTATGAGGAATGAACTGAGGTGCTTCTTCTACTGTCTTCTGAATGTACTGCTAATTCTTCTATGGACACAGATTGAGTAAGTAGGCTTATTTTCCTTCCATTGTCACATGTCCAGTGATGTATAAATGCAAAGACACATGTGAGAGGTAACTTTTACTGTAACTCTGGACAAATGATCTCATTTGCTGGCCTTCTGTATATTGCAGTAGCATGTAGAATTGAGTTTAGTTCTTAACTCAGAGCAGACTTGAAGTCATGAGGTATACACAATCCAGTCTTCTATTTGTAGAGTTATGTATACACAATTTGCTCTGCAGGCTCTGTTTCAGTCTAATAATGGAGCTTTCATTTAAATGCCAAGTCTCTGAGCAGTGAGAAAGAGCTGTTTAGGAGTGACAGTCCCCAGAGGGTAGGTCTGCTGAAGTCATTCAACAGGAACAGATGGAGTTTAACAAAGTCTGGATTTTTTTTGTTCGTATTTTCTGTAAAAAAAAAAATATTCTCCAGGATTTTTCTCTCATTTCTTCACTTCACCATGATCTTCCGGTCATGCTTGCTGCGAGGTTTCGCTATCTTTAGTCAGGCATTCATCAGTTTAACATGAATGTTTTCAGCAAGCGAAAAGCATTCCAACTCTTTATCTTTAAAGCTCCTAACTAGCACTGGACAAATGGATAGGATTGTTTCCATGATGCACAATAAAACTGTGCAACTAAGTGCAAAGAATGTTCTGGTTACTTACTTTGATCAGCAGCAACAGGAACACGGGCCAAGCTTCCATTTCCTTTTAGGAGCTTTCGGAACAGTTAATCGTTTAATAAGTATAATAACTGCTAGATACCTTTTCACACCATAGTAAGTATCTGATCTGTATTTCAGAATTCCTTTGAGTTGGTTTAAGTAAGTGAAATAAGTGGCTTACTGTAAATGACAGCCGCAGTCTATGATGTAAATGTATCATGACTGATCCATATGATGCAAGTGTTCAATGATTGATTGAATGTCCAAAAGCAGCAATAAGCAACAAAAAGCATTCAAACAAAATGATATTTGTTTCAAAAAAGCACAACAACAAGGATTAGAATAACTAGGATGTATCAAGATCTCAAAATATTCAAATGTCACAATATTCCTACTGGGTTCACTATCTGCTGAAGTAAGTAAAAAAAATTATTTTGACTTCCAGATATGCAGGTGTGTGCTTAATGCTTCATACCTAGTTGTACTGGTGTTTCAGACTCTTATTTTGAAGAAAAAAGGAAGTAGTTCTTGAGTTGTGCTGTCAGCTAATGAAGAGTTCTTGTTAGGCCTGTTGACAACACTCGGCACATTCTCAGTGTGACATAAAATAAATTAATGATTCGTAAGCACTGTAAGAAAACTGACTGGTTAAACGTTAACAGCTAATAATGCTAGATTGAGTGTGTGGACAGGTGTCTCTTATACAGATAATTCCAACAGGTGCAGTTAATACAGGTAATGAGTGGAGAACAGGAGGGCTTCTTAAAGAAGAACTAACATGCCTGTGAGAGCTGGGTTTTTTACTGATTGTTAGGTGGTCAAATACTTATGTCAGGCAATAAAATGCAAATTAATTACTTAAAAATCACACTATGATTTTCTGGATTTTTGTTTTAGAGTCTGTCACTCACAGTTAAAGAGTACCTATGATAAAAATTAAAGACGACATGTTTTGCAAGTTGGAAACCTGAAAAATTGGCAGTGTATCAGATACTTGTTTTCCCCACGGTAGATACCTGTCTGTTGAGAGCTTTATTGACTTGCTTCACTATTTATACGTTTTGCTTCACTATACAAATAAACTCATGTTCCACCCCTAATGGCTTTGTATTTTCTGTTTCTCTTTTTTGCTGTTTTTTTTTATGTTTCCGTCTACAAAACGGCTCTAATTACAATATGTCTGTGATACATTTCTGTTCCTTTTTCAGACCTGGTTCTGTTTTTACTTGCATGAACATTTTGTTACTTCAAAAAGAGCTTCCAGTTTAGTGCAACTCGCAGTATAATTTACAAGAAACAGTTCTGTTTTAGAAAATGTCTGACAACGGGCTAACGCAGACAGAAATATGTGATATTTATTGTAACATCCTGTTTGCTAAATATTGGTCAGTTCTGTAGTTTATGCATGTTAACGTAAGAAACTGCAAAATTACCCTGCTGAGTCGAGGACTAAAATGACAGCAGCAAACCCACATCTGTAGCTGACTGCCCAAGCTGAGATGTGTGTGAGAGAACACACCACAGGATGTTAGCTTAGCCACTCAGCACAGTTTCTGCACAGCCTCAGACACATTTATCACGTTCCTGAATATATATATATATATATATGTGGGTGTGTGTGTGTGTGTGTGTGTATGTATGTACAGGGGTTGGACAATGAAACTGAAACGCCTGGTTTTAGACCACAATAATTTATTAGTATGGTGTAGGGCCTCCTTTTGCGGCCAATACAGCGTCAATTGGTCTTGGGAATGACATATACAAGTCCTGCACAGTGGTCAGAGGGATTTTAAGTCATTCTTCTTGCAGGATAGTGGCCAGGTCACTACGTGATACTGGTGGAGGAAAACGTTTCCTGACTCGCTCCTCCAAAACACCCCAAATTGGCTCAATAATATTTAGATCTGGTGACTGTGCAGGCCATGGGAGATGTTCAACTTCACTTTCATGTTCATCAAAACCAATCTTTCACCAGTCTTGCTGGGTGTATTGGGCATTGTCATCCTGATACACGGCACCGCCTTCAGGATACAATGTTTGAACCATTGGATGCACATGGTCCTCAAGAATGGTTCGGTAGTCCCTTGGCAGTGACGCACCCAATCTAGCACAAGTATTGGGCCAAGGGAAATGCCATGATATGGCAGCCCAAACCATCACTGATCCACCCCCATGCTTCACTCTGGGCATGCAACAGTCTGGGTGGTACGCTTCTTTGGGGCTCTCCACACCGTAACTCTCCCGGATGAGGGAGAACAGTAAAGGTGGATCCCTCAGAGAACAATACATGTTTCAAAATTGTCCACAGCCCCAAGATTTGCGCTCCTTGCACCATTGAAACCGACGTTTGGCATTGGCATAAGTGACCAAAGGTTTGGCTATAGCAGCCCGGCTGTGTATATTGACCTGTGGAGCTCCCGACGGACAGTTCTGGTGGAAACAGGAGAGTTGAGGTGCACATTTAATTCTGCCGGATTTGTCAGCCGTGGTTTTATGTTTTTTGGATACAATCCGGGTAAAGGACCCGAACATCCCTTTCAGACAGCTTTCCCTCTTGCGTCCACAGTTAATCCTGTTGGATGTGGTTCGTCCTTCTTGGTGGTATGCTGACATTACCCTGGATACCGTGGCTCTTGATACATCACAAAGACTTGCTGTCTTGGTCACAGATGCGCCAGCAAGACGTGCACCAACAATTTGTCCTCTTTTGAACTCTGGTTAATGTCACCCATAATGTTGTGTGCATTTCAATATTTTGAGCAAAAATGTGCTCTTACCCTGCTAATTGAACCTTCACAGACTGCTCTTACTGGTGCAATGTGCAATCAATGAAAACTGGCTACCAGGCTGGTTCCAATTTAGCCATGAAAACCCCCCACACTAAAATGACAGGTGTTTCAGTTTCATTGTCCAACCCTGTATGTATGTATAATGTGGTGTGTTGTGTGTGTGTGTGTTTTGTTATTATATAATATATAATTTTTATTATATATATTTTAAAATATATTATATATATTATATTATATATATATATATATTTTATTTTATATATAATATATATATTATATATTTCCCGTGCAAAGATAAAAGTTATCTTTGTACAGGAAGTTCAGGATAAGGAAGCCTTTTTATAGCCATTTGTAAATGGAAACATATGTTAGCCATATTAAATGTTTGTCCATGTTTCTCCTGACTATCTCTTCAAAGGATGCACAGGCTTTAGTCACATCTTATCCTCTGCTTCTCTTCTCTCTCTGTCAGAGGAACCATTGTTCTTGCTTTGCTAATATTAGGCTGCATCTGAGAGAGAAAAAGAAAGAGAAGTGGTTTTATTTCCCTTGTAGATTTCAACATACTGGCCGATTTCTCATGCCGGAAGTTTCTGCATTCTCTCAGAGGTGCATCAGGGTCATCTGCATATGCAGCAGCTTACGGACCCCTTCTATGCTTTTCTGCTTTAAAGTAAAAATTTTACTCGCCAGCCGTTAGCTGTGGAAAATCAGGGTGGAGCTTTCTGCTACAGGCCCCACTCACTCACCTGACAGCACACAATGAAACTTAAGTCCAAACTGCTGCTCTTCATCTGCAGGCAGTGTTATTTCATATCTGCCACAGGAAGTGAGTCAACATGTCACCCTCGGAATGTTCAGCAAAACTGCGAAAGCTACTGATTCATATTAACACAAATTTTAACCACAGGTTAAAGTCAGCCATTCTGTGATGGACCTTCAACTTTATTCAGATTCAGTAGTACCGTTATAGAAAAGGAAACCACAGATAAATATCCTTTCTTTGGCGCAATGTTAATACAGTGATAAACACATTTATTCGCACCCCAGATAACAGTATGTAAATTAAATCTTTAAGATAAATTAATCTTTTATTCCAGTTGCATGATGTCCCACTGAAAACTTTGAAGAGAACATTTAGTACATTTGTTTGTTGGGGAAATATTCCATGTCGAGCAATAATTCTTAAACAAAATAACCCGTGATGCAGTGAATTGTACCCCAAACAATTCCTTTAAGCTAACAGGACAGTGAAATGTTCCTGGAGTATAAATGTTACATTACACGGTGGCACATGGCTACAAGACAATGCCAGCTTTGTGTCTGGGAGTGATGCTAGAATAAAAGCATGTTCTGTCCTACCATCAGAAACGATAACATGTAGAGTTTGTTGAAGTCTACAGGAACTTTAGGTAGAACTGTGAACTTTGGTCAGATGAGATTGAGCTGCTCGGGAACAAACTCTGCTGGTGGGTTTGGCTCATCACACGTGGGACGTGTAACACTCCATTTCTGAAAATGTTTTTTTCTTCAAAACTGTTGCTAAAATGTCATGTTTTCTTGAATGCAACATTATATCGTCTTGTGGGCTGGATGTGTTGTCACACCTCCCTAATATTTGATATTTACCCGTGATGTCTGAACTGCTTCTCTTTCTATGAGGTGGTATGCTCATAGTTAGTTGCCCTGGATAACATCACATCAGGTGTGTAGAGCCAACAGGAAGCTGTCTTACTGAGGAATCTTGATCATTACTGCTATGGTGGCTTCTAATACTGATAGAAATACACCCAGAATCAATTAGTGACTAAGAAGAGCTGGTTCAGAGCTTGACCAATGCCGATCAGTAAACTCGCCTTAGCTAACCAACCAATTTGCTCTTAACAGCAGCACATCTCATGCGTGGAACGTTAAACAGAGTGAAAAACACTAATTTCAGAAAGAAGTTTTTTTTTTTTTTTTTAATAAATAGACAAAGGGTGTAGGAAACTGCATTGAATGAAACATTTTTTATGGCGAAATGACTGCTGTTCATTCTGGCAGCTATGTACACCCAGGGATATTGTTGAAGCATATCTGTTAGCAGGAGAAAACCCGCACAACAAGAAGGCCTAATGAATTATTAGGAAACATGAGCTTTAAACCCCCATCTCTCCAGGAACATGCTGGAAACTTTGGTAGCTTTTGGAAAATATACTTTTGTAAAGAATATACACGGGGAATGCTGATATTAGCAAGTTAGCAAAATTGGTATTAGCAATGCTAACCATGATATCTCTAAAACAAGATGCTGAAGGTAGTTAAAAAAGGGTCAAAGTAGATCCTTTCCCTCCCCTCTTTCATTAATTAACACATGGGTGTTGCCTCCCCACCTAATATGAATAAATGACTGAAAATTTTTTTTACTTGGGTCTTTTGGTAGTTTCACTGTGAACACAGTGAAATTTTGTTAATTCCACCATGTCTTGTATTTTAGTAGAATAATTTTGAACATCAGAGAAGCCCAAAATCTATATTAATGGGTCTAAATCCATATCGGCATTAAAAACAGCATCCCCCTCTTCTCTAAATACTGAGTCATTATGGTGTCACTCATAGTATTCACATCGGGTCAGTATCATGACTCAAACGATATTAGACTTGAAAATGATGAGTTTTTGTAAACTTGATGTTCAAATACCTCTCAGGCCTTTTGTGTCTGAAAACATCAGAGTGATGCAGCTGAATGTTAGCTGTTCCGAAATTCTGCGTTTATGTTTCCGGAGCACTCTACAACAAAGCATCCGTTCACCTATTGAATGTACGGGGTTTACTGGTCAGCATTAAATAATAATCCATAAAATACATTAAGTTTTCAATATTTTACTTTATTTAGATGTACCAGTGTTATCTGACTGTAAAAGAAACAAGAGTTAGATCATGCAATTTCTACATGGAAAGACCAAGTCAAGATTCACTCAGAGAAACTTGTCGCTGCAACAAAAAGGTCTCATTTCTATTTTTCATGGTTTGCATCTTCATTCTGGCTAAATTATTGTCTTTTCCTTTGAATATTTACTCAGAAGCTGTTTGCACTTTTTGCCTAGCAGAAGTTATCTCTCTATCAATGTGCTTCATTAGAGCAGACTCTATTTCTGTTTTTTATTCCCCGCGAACCTTACAGATCATCACTTAGTATTTGTAACCATACAAGGGAACCTTTGATGTACTGCGTGCCAAGTTCTGAAAGCTGGGGTTAAAGGTCACAATCACCGTTTTTTTTTTTTCCCTAGAGCAACGGTTTACAGGAAGTGAAGTGACTGTACATTTATTTGGATCACTGCTCTTAAACATTCACAGCCTGCTAAATGTTTTGACAAAGATATTGAAAATCGACAGCAGTAGACGGCATATAGTCACATTTTTATAAGATATATTTATAGATGTTGGGGTTTCAAACTGGTGCGCTTTTGTACTTAATCACCTTCAAATCATTTGTAGTTATTTCTGAGAACCTCAGATCTAAGTTTGACCATAGACGTCTGGATCGATGATTCATATTTCCATGATCTCTGACTTCCTTCTAAAATCTCTGTGCTTATGTGTTCTGTGTTTGTATTTGCAAATCCAAACATTCAGTCACACTTTGATGCTGATTCTTGTTTAAACTTGGATCTCTCTCTATATATATTAGCCTTTTTTGGTGTTTTAAGCCTGTTTTGTTTCCCCCTTTATGGTCTGTTTTGGGAACTTGTTGAGCCATATAAAAGAGAAATCTAGACCGCTTTTGTGTAGCAGTACAAACGTTATCACATCTTGTCATATGACCACAAACAGTGGATTTAACGGGGATTTTATACGATAGACCAGGCGTCTGCTACTCCATTTCTCGAGTGCCGCTGTCCTGCAATTTTTAAACGCATTCCTGCTCCAGGGAAACTGATTCACATGGCTGAATTACCTTCTTGGCATGCCAGCAAGTTCTATGAAGGCCTGGTTACTAACCATTAATTTTCTTCAGGTGTGTCAGAGCCTATATGCAAAAACTATGTGGGGCATAAAACTTCACATTTCGGTATCACCCCGAACACACCATCCCCACAGTGTAATATGGTGGTGGCAGCATTATGCTGTGGGGAGGCTTTTTGTGGCGGGCACTGGGAAGCTGGTCAGACTGAATGGGAAGATGGAGTTAAATGCTGAAAGAAACCTGTTGGCTGAAAAAGAGTTGAGACTTGGGCAGAGGTTCACCTTCTAACATCACAGTTATGCTCTACCTTGTGCCCTCTCACATAAATACATTTAGGTTTGTGGTTGTAATCTGACAAAATGTGAAAAGGTTATGGGAGTATGACATGATTGCAGGGGTCTTTATTTACTGCTGATATAACACATTCTGTCATCAGAGGTAGGGATGTATGTTTGGTACTATAACTGTATTGTATGCACTGTGAAATCATTGTTGCTGGGTTTGGATGACACCTCAGAAGGTATAAATTGTGCCCGAGCTGACAACTGAGTAGATAATTTTGTTCTCCAAGACTTCTTCTATTTTATTTTAATTTGTTTACAGAAGGATGGAGCTTCTGAGTTGGTCTGTAATTGAATGCCTATTTGTTTTAGAATCACTTTTAAGATTGTACTTTCGGTTTAAATGGCCTGGCACCGTCTGACCTCACTGAACTTTACATAAACACAGCCCTAGTAGGAACTGGAGACCAAATGCTTTTAGTCGTCCTGAGGACTTAGCTGGTGACCAAAGGAGGCCAAGATATTTCAATTGCAGCTCCTAAACTGTGAAATAGTCATGCACTGTCCATTAGATCGGCCAGAACCTTGGGTGATTTTAAATCACTATTTTTATTAGCTTTTAATTCTGGGGAGCTTCAGCATTGACCCAGAGTTTTTTGTTTTTTTTATGTTACATATTATTGTTGTGTTTTATTGTTTTCTTTATCCTGACTGTGACGTTGTGATTTATTGCTTACCGCTTTATCTTTTATCGTTTCATTTTACTTGTAAAGCACTTTGGTCACTTCCCTGTGTGTAAAAGTATTACATAAATAAAAGTTGATTGATTCATTTGTCGACTTTAGCAGCAGCTGATACATTTGTGTTAGTTTAAAACTGTGCAGAAGCCAGTGAGATTAGATCATCAGAAAGGATAAGCAGGTGTAGAATGAGCAAATAAGGTCTGTACATCATACAAAGGGCAAATGTCAAGTTTGTAAAGAGATGAAGTGAAAGGAGGAAGAAAGAAAATGTGGTAAAGAAAGATGCAGCAGGAAAGCAAAGCGGGGTGAAAACAAACAACAAGAATATGAAAATCATGTGTAGCTGCGATGAAGCTGTCATCATCATCCTGGCAACCGGATGGCTGCGGTGCTGGAGGCGCGTTGTGACTTCCTGTTTGTTGCTGCATAGAGGAAGTAAGAGGCCCCTCAAGGATGGTCTGAAGTGTGAAGCAGAGCTCTGAGTATTTTTGTGAGGTGGAACAGGCCAATTCAAGTGTGAAAATGCATTAGGGTCTAATATGTGCATTTGTAGCTAAGTTCTTGATGTTAGTGCCAGAGAGCTGATATAACTTTATTTGCTTTTGTTTTTAAGAAGGAATTTTCAAAATTCTGACTAACAAGTAGTTGTGTATACTTCAGGGTGGTGCTGTACTAACCGTGCAGCTTGTGTTCATTCACGTGTTTCTTTGATTCCCTCTGGGGTTTCAAATGCTGACTTTGTTTATTAACGGAAAAAAGCAACTTCCCTGCCCTGTGTAGTAAAAAAATTAATTACCCCCAGTAAAATAATAAATTAACTCTAATTAATCACCATGTTTTTGGTTTAAATTCTACTCTTATTGAACTTGTATAAAATAGGACCTGTCTGACAAAGTGGAATACCTTAAAAAGGTAAAAACATCAACAACCTAAAAAAAATTCAAGAACACAAGAAACTGAGGGTTTGGCATTTCATAAGTCTGGAAAGGGTTACATTTCGGTTTAGACTCCAGACGGTTTAGACTCCAGCGAACCACAGTAAGATCCAGTGGAGCACTGGTAAACCTTCTCCAATTGTCAGACAGATCAGAATTACTCCAAAAGTGAATCAACAAACCATCCAGGAAAAAAAAAAAACACAAAGGCCTGCTTCACGTTACGTTTGGTGTAAGACTAACACAGCATTTCATGAGTTATCATGTCAATGATAATGTGGTTGGATGAACAGCAAAAGTAATTTTGGTTTTAATGGAGAACGTATTAAACCATTGTATTTGAAAACATGATTTAATTCGACTACTTTTTTGTACTGATGTGCTAAAGCTGTTTTCAGAATGGTTTTGTTTGCTTGGCTGACTGTGTGTAGAGACGGATGTACTGCCAAAGAGACAAAGATGATGGTCATTTTTAAATACTTTTCCCACTTTTATTGTTATTGCAGTAAATGCCACAAATTATGCCGATAACCTTGTTTGATATCCCTAGTGTGATGGTCTCTGGCTGCTGCAGGAGCAAGGAGCTTTCCTTTTTTATGTTTGATGGACCTGTGAGTTCTGCTCGCTAGCAAGGAGAATGTTTTATGCTTAAAAAACTTCCACTGTGGTTGAATGTAAAGAATTCTGCAGGGAAGAGTGGGCCAAATGTCTCATACAGTGATGTAAGAGATTAATTCAGTTGTTGCTGAAGGGCCAGGTTGGTTTGGATACCTTACTTCTCTTAATTAATGAAATCATCACTTAAAAACCCATTTTTGTATTTATTCAGGTTGTCAGGTTGATATTCAAAATAGTTTGAGACAAAAACCAGAAACAGAAGAAATTAGTGAGGGGGGGTGAATACTTTTTCACAGCACTGTGTATGGTTTTTGTTAGGAATCTTATAAATTTATTATTATGACAGAACTGTGTCAAATTGAGATGCATCGGGCTTCTCTTAAGCCCAAGTCCAGTGCAGTTTTGTCAAAACTCAGTTGCCCAGCTCAGCCTCTTGAGAGTGAGCAGTTACCGAGACCAAACAAGAGAGAATCAGGTTTTAGGGAACTTTGTGTTCATGTTCCTGCTTAGTAACACAGAACACCATTGTACACACGCTCTATGTTTAACCATTGGCAATGTTTACCTGTATTTTCGTACACTTTTACGGAGCTTATCTCTTTGCTCACTAATTTCCTTCTAGCATGTTGCTAAAAATTATTTGAGGAACTGAAAGCAACTGTTGTGACAACTTCCAAAAAGCAGAGCAGCTCTTCTCAGTAATGAACACTGGAGACGTTCTGGAGAACTTGCAGACTTTCTCCATGTCAGCTGCTCACGGTTGGACTGCATAGAAGCAGGTCTTCCTCTGGCAATGTTTTCGTGAAGCATAAAATAAAATGGAAGGGTGAGCGCCTCTCAGAGGTTGATTATGAAATAAACCAAAGCAAAAATGTTGAATAAACATCTGCTAAAGTTTTCAAGTGATTTGCTCAAAATATTACATGCATTGTTTGCCGCTTGTAGATTGCCAACTGCAGTTTTAAAACGGGGTTCCGTTAATAAGAGCGATAGATTTCGCTCATTTAGTTTCTACACTATGACCATCAGTGTTGTTTCTGATTGGTAATATTTAAAGCAGCTTCATTTCTCTTTCTTAGTGAAGGGCTACTATTGTAGCTATTTTTTTTCAACCAGCTGACCAGCAGTGTGCACCAACAAGTGAAGAGAGGGGGGGAAACTTATTCTCTCTTCCATATACAGTCTGTTTTCTCTGGCATCTCATTAAAATTGCTTTAAACCCGTGGAACAGTATGATGAGAAACTGTAGTGGTTTCTGAACCTTGGTGTACTTGGATGCTGGCATCAGCCCATGCTTTGTTGGGAATCACAATTGTGGTAGTAAAGGTAGATGAAAAACTAACAGTAAATCTGCATCTCTAACCAACATGCATTCTCACCCATCTGTTGCATTCACACATTTTCTTACCACCAGGCTGGTTATTTTAAAATCTCTTTAAGATTTCCAGAGCAAATGCTACAAACGTTTCAGTCCACTGGAACAAGTCTGTTTTTCAGGACCCAAGCAAGTCAAGTATATAGAACCAATTTCTTTTTTTATTGCCACATGCATTTCGGCTTTGGATTTTTAAGGCTCATAAAAAGAAAGATGTCATTCATTGTTAAAATTAAACGAGCCAAGAAAAATGAGAAGTAAAAAACAGAAATCAAGCTTCCACATATTGTGATGAAGTTCGCTTCTGTTTTAAGGCTGACTGATGCTTCATGATGACCCTACTAAGTTTGAAAAGCTCTGGTTTGAATAAAAAAGATTTTCTTTGTGTTTTTTGAGGATTTGGCTGATGTTTTACTCCTTCCTGCACCTTGGAAGTAGATGAAGGTTTCTCAGATTATTTTAATCTGCTTTTTCCCCTTACCCTTTTTGGATTAACTTTTGGTTTACAGGAAGACCCTGGAATGTCGAAGAAGCTGGGACACCATGGACAATCTTAAATCATCCTCTGATAGCAGCTTGTTTATTTCCTAATTATATGTGTGATCTGTCTCACAGGGTGCGGAATCCAGTGCAGATAGAGTCAAGCTAAGAGCAAAAGATGCCAGCCCCGCCTCCCCCACCACCCCCAGGGCCTCCCCCTCCTCCCACTTTTGCTCTTGTAAGTCACTCTTATTTGTCGGTCTAAGGAGTCATACTCAGTGGAGACATCTTGTGGATAAACCCTTCCATTTCTTTTTACCTCCTCTCATACTGTGCTTTCAGATTTAAACCATTTGTTTGGCTGAATTGTATGAATTTTTTTGAACAGATTGTTAAATGCACCTCGTGGAAAAGTGATGATTGAAGGTTATTAAAATAATTCTGTTTGAAAAGTGAAGACTCCTATGTGGTTTAAATATACACAGTTATACATTTGTAATTTTTAATGCAGAAATGTTGTGATATGGTCTTTACAAGTATGAGGAAGACTGCTGCTGACTTGACAGCTGTCCAGCTAACAGTCACTGGCATCCTCCAAAAGGAGGGTAAGCCACAAAAGAGCATTGCCGAACAGGAGAGATTGCTTAAACTGCTTCAAACAAGCATTTTAATGGAAAGTTGAGTGGAAGGAAAAAGTGTGGTGGAAAAAAGTACATAACCTTCGAGGATAACCATGGCCTGGAGAGGATTTGTGAAGCAAAGCCCATTCACGTGTTTGGTGGATATTTAGGAGGCGAGGACTGCTTCAAGAGCAACCGCACACATACATATCCGGGACATGGTCTACAGCTGTCATATTCCTTGT
The DNA here is from genome assembly GCA_036173005.1 of Crenichthys baileyi. Taxonomy (NCBI): domain Eukaryota; kingdom Metazoa; phylum Chordata; class Actinopteri; order Cyprinodontiformes; family Goodeidae; genus Crenichthys; species Crenichthys baileyi. Next base: position 235,488 of record JAHHUM010000935.1, read on the forward strand.
GTTAAGCCACTCCTAAACCAGAGAATGTCATCAAGTCCAAAACCAGCTCAGCCCTGTACAGGGAAGCTTTAGAGCACTTGATTCTTCCCTCCTCTGACAAACCTTTTGAAGATGCTAATGTCCTTTTTAGCAACAATAGGAACCTGCTCACACTGCCAGAAGTATCAGTACCTGCTTTAATGACCACGGTGTCACTGTGATCGATTGGCCAGCGAACTGACTTGACCTGATATAAACCCCACAGAGAATCTGTGGACTGTTGTCAAGTGGATCACAAGAGACACCAGAGCCAACAATACAGCTGAGATGAAGGCAGCGATCAAAGTAACCTCGGCTTCCTGAACTCCTCAGCAGAGCTAAAGGCTGATCTCCTCCATGCCACACTGCATTCATGCAGCAATTCCTGCAAGAAAGGGCCCTGACCGAGTATTAAGTACACTATATAGCACATTTCAGGAAGCCCACATTTCTGCATTATTATTACTGATGTAATATTAAAATTTTCTGTAAAGCTGGGTTTTTATTAACTGTGAGCCAATGTTATCAAAATGAAGAGAAATAAACAAATCACTCTGTGTGGGATGAATCTATAGAATAAAAGTTTCACCTTTTAACTGAATTCCTGCATAAGCGTGGTGTAGCTGGTCCAACATTTTTTTAAATATAATTTCTGTGTAGCTTCGGTCATTTCTTCCTTTGTTTGAAACTTCTTGTGTGTCTGTGTTTCAGGCTAACACAGAGAAGCCGACTCTGAACCGATCGGAGCAGCAGGGACGGGGTGCTCTTTTGTCCGATATTTGCAAAGGCACCAGATTAAAGAAGGCTGTTACAAATGACCGCAGTGGACCTACTTTTGACAGTAAGTCAGGGCCTCCTCATTGGCACTAACATGTGTACCTGTATTTGAAGGAAAACGCAGGTTGCTTGTTATTATATCTGATAGATAGTTTCTGCAGGACATTTGTTGGTCCAACATGGGGTTAACTGGGTTACTATTTCTGAACATGTATGTGATTCTACACATGCTGCTACAGTCTTTGAAAATAAACTCCTGTATTCCCGCTGCTGATGGAGTTTACCCTCAGTTCTATGTGACTTGATGATTTGGGATGTTATATTTCAGTGCAGCTATTTGTACAGTTAATCCTGAAGTTAATAATACCCTGGTAGACTTAAGTTTAAAGTCATCTTTTGATTTTACCAGCTTGTTTCTTCTTGACTGGAAGTAATATTAATGTTTTGGAGCTGCCCAGCCAGAGTCTCAGCTTTAATCTGAAAGAGCATCTGCGGACGGAGTTAATGATCAGGGTGATGCAAATAGCTGGTTCGCAATAAAGGAAGGGTTTGAGTGCTGTAATGCTAATTAAGGGTTTCGCGTTTATTAAGCAGTGAATTAGTAATCTTCAAATTATGGATCTTTTAAATGTAAATTAAACGGATAAAGTTTTTTTTATTGATACTCCTTTCGCATTGTTATTTTTTGGGAGATGACCATCTCATTTCTTATCAAATAAAACTTCTTGGTTGAAAGAAAACAATTTAAAATCAAAATTTGCCTGGGGTATGAATCGTTTTGGGCTTAACTGTACGTGGACAAAGACACGGACAGGAAGCTAAAGCAGCCAGTATACTATATCTTTTATTATGAGTGCTTAAAAGCGAATTTTAAAGGGAAAATGGGGATTCTTTTAGGGAAAATATAACATGTAGAGCCTAAAACATAGATTTGCTAACCATGCACATGAAAATATAGCCTTGGAGTGTTAAAAAATTAGCAGTGCAAAACGCAACTGGATGGCTCGCAGGGGTTGGGGGCGGCAGGCAAAATGCCAGGTGGTAAAGGGATTTTAGTTTTGTCAGGGACTTTTATACCAGCCGTTAAAAAAAAAAGCTTTGATCAGATACTTGGAATCGGATGAGGATATCCCTAAGCGCCTCAGTTTAGTTTTATATTTCTTTGCCTGACGTATAAAATAATTGTTTGTGTAAATTTTGACTTCATGATTCTGGAAAAATGTATTTGTTGTTTTAGAATAGATGGTCAGTCATATTGAAGGAGTATAACACAGAAAAACTCACAGAAGCTGAAAGTAGAACTAGGAAGAAGATGAGTAACAAACAGATGTGTTGAATTTCCTACTTTTTTACATTAAAATAACTCCTAGTGTTCCTCAGGACTATAAAGTAAAATGTAAGTTTCAGAACAGATAAAAAATATCAGTTTCTTTCTTGGGTATGAAATGAGATGAATACAAGCTTTAACAAGCCAGCAAATGATGCATGAAACCCATAGTCAGGCTTTCAGGGAAGTTTTTTTGCCCCATATGTCAAGTTTGAACATTACAGAAACACCAGTATCACAGATTAAGGTAGTTTTTCTTTCTTCTCAGAACCCAAAGGAGGAGGAGGTGGAGGTGGAGGAGGAGGAGGAGGAGGAGGAGGAGGAGGAGGAGGAGGAGGAGGTGGAGGTGGTGGTTTTGGTGGTGGGTCTCCTGCTGGTTTAGGGGGCCTGTTTGCAGGAGGCATGCCGAAACTGAGGTCTGCAGGAAACAGAGACAATGGTACGAAAAGAGGTGAACAACAATAAAGATGAAAGAAAAAGGTAATCAAAGGCTTGGAAAATAAAATATTGTTTCTGATTTTCTTTCCCAGACTCAGGACCCAGTCGAGGACCTGTTCTCCCTCCAGGAGCCCGTTCTGGTGGACCCAGCCCTTTTGGTAGCGGTGGCAGTCCATCTGGACCACCGAAACTGCCAGGGGTCCCTGCTGTTCCTCGCGGCGGAGCCCCCGATGTCCCGAAAGGCCGTTCCAATTTCTCATCCAGACAAGACACTCCAGGAGGACCCCCACCGCCCGTACCCAGAACACCCCAGAGCCTCTCATCTCGTGGGGGCCCCCCTCCACCATCACTTCCTGGAGGACCAAGGCCCAGTCACGCCAACGCACCTCTGCCACCCAGTGTTCCACCAGGGAGGCACGGATCTCTTCCGCCCCCTCCCCCACCAGGGGGCTCCTCAGCCGGGCCTCGATCGAGCTTCTCTGCGGCCCCTCCTCCACCACCACCCTCAAACAGCAACCGACCTCCCTTACCTCCAGCTCCAGGAGGGAGGCCTCCACTTCCTGATGACCGACCGCCACCACCACCAGCTCCTGGTGGAGGTCATCGACCGTCAATGCCCCGCGACATGCCCCCTCCTCCCCCATCTGTCAACTCCAAACCTTCACCCTCGCCTTCCTCAAGTAGCCGTTCCCCAGCTGGTGGGGGGGTGCCCCCTCTCCCGCCGGGACGACCGGGCCTTCCTCCTATCCCGCCTGGCCAGGGAGGAGGGGAGGAGCAAAACACACCTCGCCTGCCCCAGAGGAACAGCTCACTTAACAGGTAAAACTGGGAAAAATCGATGATGAAATTTAAAGAGGAAGATGCATGTATCTTATCTTAGTTATCTCCTTGTAATACCATCTGTTTGTTTGGGGGCTTTGGCGTGTGGGAATCAACATTTAAGTGCAATGTCTTCGAGGTGGGACAGTATATCTAAAGACTGGTCTATAGCGCGTAAGACCTGGTTCTCAGTGAGCTGGGATTTATTTTTCTCTTTGCTGCAGAGGGTTCAGGATGTGGTGCATAAGACCTAAAGCACAATAATCATTTCATTAGTTCATTTTTTACATGCAGTAATATCATACATTTGGATAAATACATGTATGTTTTAAGGGAACATTTAACATGAAGGTATTAGGAAATATCAGAAGTTTGAAGACTTAGTGTTTTAAATAGTTTTTCCAGACTCAGTGAATAATCAGTTAAATTATCTTGATTTCAATGACTGGTTAAAATAATCAAAATTACAATTTTCTTCCTAAAATATCAGCCCAGAAGCTATGGGGAAGATTGATATATATTTACTTTTTGGTCCTCTGTTTAAGATGTGTTTATTTCTAATTGATATAAAGATTGACATTTTGTTTATCTTCTCCAGCCACGCTCCATCACCCCCTCCTGGTCGATCAGGACCCCTGCCTCCTCCTCCTAATGAGAGGCCGCCATCGGTTGGAAGAAACCAGTCTTCACAACGCACAGGTAACCAACCAGTCTTCACTGATTACGTGAACAATGGATCACTTTCTGTTCAAAGAATAGATTAAAATAATGCTTTACAATAAGGTCCTCGTTTGATGAAATATGTCAGAAAAAAATGTTCTTTCTACCTCCAAAGGTCCTCTTCCTCCACCTCCTCCATCAGGTCGCAACGTGGGCGGAGGCAGCATCAGGTTATCGCCTGCAGTGTCTCCTTTGGGTCGGCCGGGCCTGGAGCCTCTTCTTGGCGGGCCTGGCGGTAGACCTCCCCTGCCACCAGACAGGCCAGGGCCTGGAGGGGCTCCATTACCTCCACCACCCATGGGGAACGGTTTCCAAAATTCGCATCACAACCAAATGCAAGGTGTGTAAGTCCATCAGTGTGCTAAAGGAAATAAGGAACATAAATAGCTGAATAAGGTTCAAGAACTGAAGTGCAAAAGTCTTCACACCACTTACTTCTTTCTATATTATGTCATGCTACAAACTCAGCCCTCAATGTATTTGCATATCCGAAGTCAGTTGTGCATTTGTATTTAGCCTATTTTTCACCGATACCCCTAAATAAAATGCAGTGCAACCAATTTCCACCAGAGGTCACCTAATTAGTAAGTAGAATGCATCTGTTTGTAATGTAAACTCAGTATAAATGCAGCTGTTCTGTTTCTGGCTTCAGAGGCTTGTTTGTAGAACAGTAGCGAACCAACAGCATCATGAAGACCAAGAAGCACAGCAGCGAATGTTGTGGAAAAGTGTAAAGCAGGGTTAGGTTATACAAGGATGTCCCAAGCTTTGATAATCTCACAGAGCTCTGTTCAACCCATCATTGGAAAATATAAGGAGTACGGCACGAAAGCAAGGAAAGCATTAATCAGAGAAGCAGCCAAGAAACCCATGCTGACACTCAAGGCGCTGCAGAGAGCCAGAGCTCAGGTAGGGGAATCTGATTTAGCACAGCAATTAATCGTGAACTCCGCAAATCTGGGCTCTATGTGAAGGTGGGAAGAAGAAAGCTATTGTTGAAGGAAAACATAAAAAGCCCTGTTTGCACTTTGCTGAAAGGCATGTGGGGAACACAGCAAACATGCTGCGAAGGTGCTCCGGGCAGACAAGATGAACATTGAATTTTTTTGCCAAAAACCAATCCTGCACATTACTATAAAACACACCTTGGGGGTGGAAGTAGTCCAGGGGGAAAACCTGTTAGATGCTGCAAAACACTTCAGACTGGGGCAGAGCTTCACTTTCCAGTAGGACGACCTCTACCTGCAGCCAAAGCTATAATGAGAAAATTTAGATCAAAGCATATTTGTGTATTAGAATGGTCCAGTCAAAGGCCAGATAATGATCCCCTTGAATCCTTGGACAGGACCCAAGGGCATGAATACTTTTGCAAGTCAGCATTAAGGTATGTAAGCCTGAGAAAGAGAGATGATATACCAGCTCAGTCCTGTGACGCATACCCATAGCCCTATTTGTTGTTTGTACCACATGCTTCAGTGAAGGCAGAAATGAACCCCTGACTTCTATTGCATTTGTTTTTAATCTGTCAACCACAGAGGTAGGTTTATTTTGGGAGGCAATGGTGGCAAAAAAGTGCTATTAAACCATGAGAGTCCTGCCTAAAATAGCAGACAGTTCTAGGTCACATTTAGAGCACCTTTACACAAGCAAGTTTAGCTCCATTCATATTTTGTCACATGATATTATCCGGTCTAATGGAGAAAATTCATTTTAAACCTCTGTTTTCTTTCCTCGAACAGATGAGTTTGAGTACAGGTTCACGTTTCACCCAGTGTCAGACCTTCCTCCACCTGACCCCTACGTGCCCTGCCAGAAAACATACCCCAGTAAGATCTCCAAGACGGACAGCAAAGGTGACTCACACAACACATATATGCTCTTTTTTTTTCCCTAAAGTAATTGAACACTTGCTCACAAATAATTTTAATTTGGAATTGGCCCAGCCTTTGCTGCTATAATAGCTGGCTGGTCAAGTTGATCTGAACAAATGTTCCTCATTCATGTCTCCTATGGATATTGCAATGTCAGTCATCCCCGTACTCTGTTCCCATTGTCCAAAATGTCTTTGTATGTTTTTGCATTAAAAGTTCCTTTCAAGCTTGGCTAAAACTAAACTTTACACTACTGGTGCAGGCAGTCATGTGCCGTTCCACTGCCAACCACCATACAGAGACTCATTCATCAGATTTCCAGACAGAACCTTCACTCCAGAGAACGTGTCCTCACTGCTCTAGAGTCTGGTGGCGGTGGGCTTTACGCGTCTAGATCTGACACTTTGCATTGCACTTGGTGATGTAAGGTTTGGATGTAGAACCTCGAGCTGAGAAACTGATTGCATGAAACACTCGACGCCAGGGCTGAACACAGGTGTGGCCTGGGGACCTTCTGTGGTCCCTGGATTGAGTTTTCTTTTTCAAATTTTGTTTGGCTCGCAAAAACATTTGACTTGACGATTTTGGCCCACATGACTCAAGGTTTGAACGCCACTGCTTCGTGCATCGCTGATACTACCTTGATTCTACTCTGATGGTGACTCCTGCACGGGTGGTGCCTCAACATGTGCTGTCCCCATGGTTCTAAATTGCTTTGTTACAATACCACTTTAACTGATATCAAAAAAGACTGAAGGATGAAACGGAATCAAAGTGTTCTTCTAAAAAGTATTATTTTAAGGGTTTGTATATTTATTCATTCAGGCTTTTTATGTTACATTTTCCCCAGATTTGCTTGTTTTTCTGTTGAATAATACTGGACAGAGGTTGCTTTAAAAGTAGAAGATTAGTGATTTATAATGGTCTCATTTTTTCTATTACAAAAACCTACCATTTTCACGGGTGGTGGGGGGGTGTAGACCTTTTTATATTCACTGTAGTTAATATTGAAACTTATTTAAGGAACAAAATAAATCTTTTATTATGGGACACGGTGCCATCTGGTGGAATAACATGTGCAGTGTAAAATTTGCGAAAACACTAAACTCAGTGCTTCTGTTTTTGTATTTTTCAGGTTCTGGTAAAAAGGAGCGAGGAGCTCCTCCCCTTCCTCCTATACCCAGGTGAAAAAGATACGGCTGCCATCACAACACTTGGACCTATCTTCTCTTCTTCTCTTCTTGTCTCTTTCTCTGTTACGCTCTTGCGCTTTGACCAGAAGCATGTCGATCATGTGAGGACCACAAAGGGGAAAATAAACGACCTCCAGTGCAGTTAATCGAATGAAAGCACAGAGTCTCTTGGAGTTTACATCATGTAATGGTGACCTGCAAAGGGCCAAAACTGTTGTAGTACAATTATGTTCTGTAGGCTTCAATGGTCTTGTTGCTCAGAATCAGATCTTTCTTAATCTCTGTTTTTGTAATGCATAATAAATTTAGCCTTTTTTCTTTTTTTCTTTTTTTCTTTTTCTCAACGCCACAACTGAATTTTTGATTTTCAGATGTTTGTAAACCAGACAAACCTTTTGAGAAGAATCCAAATACAGATTTCATGTATGTTCTGATCGTAAATAAAAAGGGAATAACCTCAGGTGGGTTTTTTCCAACTAGATATCCGTTTTGGTTAGCCACTTTTTCCCCAATTGCTTCAGTTGAAACAGTAAAGTTAAAAGCAGTAACTTTCTGAACATATCAGGTAATCGGTCAAGGTGCCTAAGATACAGCCACAGTACAAAGACGGACTTTAAATGGTCTCAACTTCCTGCCTCCACTGTGTCAAACATCAGGAAAAGGTGAGTGTTTACCTTACCTAAGCCACATGTGCCTTCTCAGCATGAATGTAGACTTTTCTTTTTCTCACCTGTTTGTTTCTGCTGGAACCACTGAGCGGTACGTTTTAATTGATTATGTGAGGATGCTCAGCACAATGTGTTTTAAAGCACATTTCTGTGGGGTTATTGCAACATCAGTATGCAATCGAGCTGAATATTGTGTTGCTGTTTTGTTAAGTTCTCTTGATGCACAGCAAAGTGTGTATGAATCTTTATGATTTATTCAACTGATATTGAACTATGGGATAAGTTATATTTGCAGTATTATGTTCGCTATTATGTTCTGCTTTGTTTTTTGTTAAAGAAATTTTTTGTAAGGCAATCATACAAAAGTATGTAAAACGATTTACATTAAAAATGCTTTACTTAGGGTTACTTTGGGCTAAGAGGGGTTGCTTTTATTGAATTATGCATCAGCATTCCTAAACAATACTTTTGGGAACAGACAAAAACACAAAGAATTGTAGTGTCAACCAGATGTTACCACAAAACCATATTATTCATTTACATAAATGTGCAATAAAAAGGACAATGTAAACAAAAAGGTGCCCCTGTGTTTAACTTGTTTATTTTAAAAGGATTGTTGCTAAAACAGAACATGCAGTTTAAAAAGGTTAAAACCAGGTACTGGTACTCATTTGCACTTGGTTGATTGGTAATCGGTGTAACCACCTCTAGAAAAGCAAGGGTAATGGCAGTTTGCTGGTCTGAAGTGTATAAGTTAATACAACACCAAGATGGAAAGACATCAGCAATAATCATTAGAGAAGCAACTCTTGTCCTTGTCCATCAGTCTGTGGAGGGTTAGAAGGCCATTTCCCGACAATTTAAAGTCCACCCTTCTACAGTCAGATTATTCACATGTGGAAATGATTTGAAACAGTTGTCAGTGTACCTAGAGGTGGAGGTGTCTACAAAAGACTGAGTAGGGCTGTTTAGAAGGACTGCCAGGTGAAAACATCTTCTTTAAAACAACATGGCAACCCAACTTAGGTTAGCAAGGCTGACTGAATGTTGAAACCTGAGGAACAATGTCCTTTTTAAATAGATGGGATGAAAGTAGAGATATTTGGCCATAAAGCACAGTATTGTCTCTGGCAAAAACCAAACCAAACACTTCATGCCAACTGCCAAGCATGATGGTAGAAGAATATTGATTTGGGGTTGTTTTGCAACCACAGACTACAGACTTCTCCGGTGGAAAAAAATGAGTTACAGACTCAAAACGTCTGAGGTCAACAGCTAAAGCTTAGCTGAAATTGGGGCATCAACTGAATAATCACAACAGCAAATCTAAAATAAAATGGCAGAAAAGCGAGTGATCAATGTGTTGAAATAAGCCATTCAAGGTCCAGACGTCAACCAGAGGAAAATGTGGGATCTTAAGCGAGTTCAGCATGAATGAAAGAATTTTTGCAAGCATGTCATGAACTGAAGTAATGTGAAGTGGGCCCAAATTTCTCTAACAGTGTGAGAAGTTATAGCTGCTAATGGGGTCTCATTAGTTTTCAGACAGCTGGCTGAGTGATTACGGTGTTGGATTCAAAATCCAGTGGAGAGTCTGCGTAGGTTCAAACTCTGCTCACACTGCTAATCTCCATAGAGTAACAGGTAGACGTCCATTAAAAGCCCCTCATGGTTGTTGAAGTCGCTATTGTAAAAAAAAAAGTTTACATTGTACTGTTTATACTTGAGAACTGATGAGACGGACTCATACTGTAGTAACAACATAATTTGAGTTTCTATACATTTAATAATTCCTTCATAATAACGATAGGCTCAGATAAACCAATCACAGAGGCCACTGGAAAGCGTTCTCTGCGATGATTGGCTGAAGCCCCGGTCAGTGTTTTGTCGGGGCGTGTCTTCTCGGTGCAGCTGTCAGCCTTCAACCCAAACAGCAAAAACAAGACCTTAGAAAAGAAAACAGGACGGAGGAATGCGGGCGTCTGTGTAGCACCGTGCTTCTAGGACACAGGTAAGACACATATTCGCCCAATAAATAGTTTGAAAACGGCGTTAAGAAGGGTACGGCTTACCGCGCCCTAAGATGTGCTTTTAGCTGCAGGTATGGTAGCGCTAACGGTCAGCTGGCAATGACGCTGCAGGAGTCCCGGAGCGGGGTTGCTTTGTCCGCCTTCTTACGTTATACTGCCGCGGCTTTAGTTCTTACCGTGATTTTTCGCTCCAGATGATCTGGTATTGGATGGAAGAGACAGACTCAACCCATCGATGGGAGACAAAACAGAGGCGTAACAAGAGAATCTGTGGGCGGCGTTCCCCCAATGCATTTCATACAAGTATTTTGTCAAAACAGATGCTTTTATCTCAAAGAGCATTAAAATAGCTTTCAAATAATACCACAATTATGTAAGTAGGATACATTTTAAATGACAGCTTTTTAAGTTAAACCTGTAAAAAGACCAAAAACAAGATTAACCATCACAACTCCGCATTTTTACATATTGTCATAAAACTTGGTTTGAAGCATTGTGAGGGACAAAGTAACATTTAATTTGTAAGATAGACAGATATAAAGACAAATAATTAACAAGCATGCTCAAAGAATTGATTGATAACAGTGTGGAAAACTCAGTTATTCTCATGCCTTGTAGTAACAGCTAGGTTGACCTTTAGATTCAACTTTACATTCAAAAGAATCCAGATAGACTGACCGGCCACTCTATAAGGTACATGTGTTTAATCCTTTTGTAGTAGAAACATTTATTTCTAGCTAAAGTCTCATGACTGTTCAAACTGTGCTTTATGAAGTCTTATGACTTTCTTTAACTTATTTGATGCTATTTTTTCCATGCTTATTAACTTTATGTGAGAGGTTTTCTCTGTTTCCACTCTGAAGACTGTCTGCTAGATTGAAGCTGTGACAGAATAGACAACCAAAAGAGTCAGTTCTCGTGATAACCTAGCTAGTTCTCATTGAGCGTTCGTACATTTTTTTGGTTTCCTCTCTACCTTGGTATAATAGCATTGTACTGACTGTGTGAGTCAGAGCAAAACTATTTTGTTCTCATCTTGCAAGATCTTTAATAAACCCCACTGATTGATTCTTCCCTTAACAGTCCTTGAATAACAGCAATTTTCCACAACACTTGATGACATAAATGGCAACTCAGCCAATTACAGAGCAGCAACTGTAGACCACAACGGGTACCATTGTTGTAAGCAAAGAGCAGGAAAATGAAGCTACATTTCGCATGTGATGGTGTAGGGATGTTTCTTTTGACACACCCTGTGTGTGTCCCCATCTTCTTATGGCTACTTCCTGCGGGAGGAGGCACTCTGTCACATAGCTCAAATCATTTCTTGAACATGTCAGTGACTTTAATGTTCTCCAATGTGCTCCACTGGCAACGGATCTCAGTCCAGCAGACAAATCCACAACATCTCTGATGATATCGTGTCAACATAAACCTTAATCTCTGAGGAAGGTCTTTGACACCTTGCTGCATCTGTGCCACGAAGAATTACATTCTGATGGTAAAAAGGGAACTGGTACTTGCAAAGTGCATCACATAAAGTGGCTAGTGTGTGTATGTTTTTATACACAAATCAATAAATTTTTGGTATGAAGTACTTCCAAACATCAGCAGACTATTCGACTATCCATCCATTTTTTATACCTGCTTCTTTCATGCTGGGTCGCAGGGGAGCTGTTGCCCATTTCAAGCGGTCTATGGGCGAGAGGCAGGGTACACCCTGGACAGGTCGCCAGTCCATCGCAGGACAACACATCATGCACACACCCATTTACACCTAGGGGCAATTTAGAGAAACCAAATAATGTTTTTGGACCGTGTGAGGAAGCTGGAGTACCCAGATAGAACCCATGCATGCACGGGGAGAACATGCAAACTCCATAGAGAAAGACCCCCGGCCGGGGAGTCGAACCGAGGACCTTCTTGCTGCCAGGCAACAATACCAACAACTGTGCTAACAAGCAGCCCACGAAGTTAAGTGAACAATGTGAAACGGTGTCTTTCTTCCTTATTAAAAAACTTTTACTCAAACACTCCAAGGTTTGTTACATCAGGACTCATTTATGTTCCTTACTGGAAGTTGGGTGTTGCCAATGGAGATTCTCAAAAGTCCAAACCCCAAGAGCAAATAAAAAGGGTTTTATGAGAGAATGAGTCAAGTAAGGTAATCACAAATCTAGAAACTGGAATAAATCTCGGAAATTGACGCTCGGATCTGGGAATGATGTCACACCACCGATAAAACTAGGTAGACTAATTGTTGAATTAGGTACCAGTAGAGCTGCTGCTGGCCAGAACTGACCAGTTTACAGACTGATCAGCCCAGATCAGCCTAGTCTCTGCTCAGTGATTGCACTTTATTCAAGAATTCCCCCGACAACAAAATTATTCAGTGCAAATCCTTTTTACTGAGAAAAAAAATTCAAAGTTAGCTGTTTTAAGTATCAGTGAGGTGTTGTAAAGTAAAGTCAGAGGTAGAAGAGGTTATTTAAAGGAAACTGTATTTTTTATATAATAACATAGATATTTGTCTTTAATTCATTCAGGCTGTGAGAAAGCAATTGAGAATGAGACTTTCAGAATTAAATGGTGACCTACTGATCATAATAGGCAAGTGGTGCCGCCATGTGGTGACACACAGCATTACAATGGCAGTAACTGTTAAACTCTGTTTTATTTTTCTTAGCTTTCAACCTCTGCCAACATTTTCAAATCCAGCATGTTTCATATTAGCCTTTTTGAAATGTTAGAGCTAAAGTAAGGATCTACATTCTCAAGGGCATACACAGGAAGACTGTTGTTTTATTAATGTGAAATGTGCTAATCTTATCCTTAAGCTTAACCTTAATCTTACAACTTTGCCTTTTGGTACATTCTCTTTGGGTTTTCTGACTTGGAACCCATATATTCCAACTTCGTAGTACAAATAAAGTGCACCATTGGTGATATTGATGTTGACTTGTTTCACTGACTGTTCAAATTTTTTGTTAGTGTTTACCACAAACAATAAGTTGAATTAGCTTTTTTTGTTTGAGTGACGAGAATGAACAATTATTCAAGTTATTCATACGACCTTATTGTCTTTAACCTCTTCCAAACATTTTGTGATCTGTAACAATCTGTACCAGGCTCTGGACCCATCACCAGAAACCCTCCAAATCTCATCCCATCGTCACCATGGAGACTCCCAACAACTATGTGTTCATCCACGGGAAGAACATCTCCCACAACACCCTGGCAGGCTCTGCTGCTGGGCCCCACATGTCCATCGACAAGCTATTCCCGGCTCTTCTTGAGTGCTTCGGCATCATACTGTGTGGTTATATAGCTGGACGGTAGGTGTATGTAAATACTGAGACACCTGTGTGACTCATTAGTGACTTTGAGCGTAAGATTCAAAACAAGTCTTTCATTTCTTCCCTCAGGGCTGACATGATCACAGAGAGCCACGCGAAGGGCTTGGGGAGCTTTGTCTCTAAATTTGCTCTTCCAGCTTTGCTCTTTAAAAACATGGTGCTGTTGGACTTTGGAGACGTCATTTGGGCTTTTCTTTGGAGTGTCTTGGTTGCAAAGGTTTTTGTCTGAACCGTTTTAGTCTGACCTCATTTGTGTTTTGTATGTTAAATCCGAAAACATAACCTAATCTTGCCTGCAGGTTACAGTGTTTGTGCTGGTGTGTGTGTTGACACTGATAGTGGCCAGTCCAGACAGTAGATACAGCAAGGCTGGTCTGTACGCCATTTTTGCTACTCAGAGTAATGACTTTGCCTTGGGATACCCAATAGGTAAGACTCACCTGGCACAGACATTTGAAGTCGTCAGCTGAGATATTGAAGTCTTTCTGTGCCTTGTCTTCCAGTTGATGCTTTGTATCGAAGCACATATCCAGAATACCTCCAGTACATCTACCTGGTTGCCCCTGTTTCCCTCATGCTCCTCAATCCCATCGGCTTTGCTCTCTGTGAGGTGCAGAGGTGGAGACAGGCTAGCCATCCACAACACAGTAGTCTTGGCATCCTGGGAATTGTAGTTTTACAGGTAATAATGTCAGTATGAGGTGTTAGAGGAATTAAACATTGATTTATTTTTTTTATTTTTGTTGTCACCTCTTAAGGTGTTGAAGAACCCAATAGTATTCATGGTGATAGTAGGAATCATCTCCCATTTTGCCCTGGGAGAACGGATTCCTGATGTGCTGTCTGAGTTCATAGACGGCCTAGCCAACTCTTTTGGAGGAGCAGCGCTGTTTTACCTCGGCCTCACTATGGTGAGTTGTAAGAGTTTGTATTTTATCACAGCCATAAGGCTAAAGGATTGCTAAAATGTTATCTCTGTTTTTGTGAGGCAGGTCGGCCAGCTCAGAAAGCTAACCAGAGACACTGGAGTTGCCCTGATTCTCCTCATCACAGCCAAACTGTAAGTAAGGCTCAGGTGGGGGAGGATGTCAGTGGTTTTCGTTTCTATTCAGTTTTATTTTTCTTATACCAAATATAATAGATGTGTTGAGTTTAAACGTGAGTACAGACCACAAAACTACTTATCTGCATTCAGGATTTATCTGAGGCTCGGGGTTTGGTAACACAAGGTCCCTCTCTCTGTTCAACCCACTGCACTCACTAAGGCGCAGACTTTAGAAACCCCTTCGAGGAGAATGAAATATTCCTTCATCTCTGTCCCGGGTTAACCCTTATCCCCGTCGGTCAGTCCGTCTTGTTCTCACTGTCTAGATAGTTTGTTTTATTATCATTATTCAGATGGTTTGTTGTCATACGAGGCTCAGAGACTACGTCAGAGTTAGTGTCTATCAATCTGGGTCAGGCATGCACACTGAAGCTGGCCGCTGTTTTAACCCTAACATATGAAACAGGCTTAAACTGTAATGTTTCTGATTTAGAGGAACCTTCCTTCTAAGTGAATACTGGATATGGAATCATTAATGAACCATCTCCAAGAATTCATAATACCATGCACTCTAGCAAGGTTTCCATAGCTTTAGGAAAGCCTTTGGAGGCCATCTTGCACACCAAACCCAGCCATAGGGCTTTTTTGCCAAAAAGTGCAACCTAAATCTCATCTGATCAAACCACATAGTTCTTATTAAAGTGCCAGTAGAGTTTAGCCACCTCCTCGTATTTATGTGTGACGGTAGGACAGTAGATGTTTTCTTTTTTTTTTACCAGACATTGTCCCAATCATCCAGTTTGCATGTAGATAGATTCTAATAATTATTATTTCTTTGCATAGATTTTTTTCTTATGAACTAAATGGAATCAAATTAAAGGTTGTATTTTATGAGATTATGCTGCTGCAATAAAAGGTGACTTTACCTTAAGTTTTATCACACATCTTTACCAGGGCTGCCAATAGGTGTGAGTCAAATAATTAGTAGGTCAAAATTCAGTATATAGCAGCTGAAATGTTAGGGCATCTAAAACCAGACTACAAAGCATTTAGCATTTCAGAGTGGAACTGAGTTGAATTAGCATTAAGTTTGTGGTATTTTGTTTCTCTTAATGTCTCCCTTCCAGCCTGGTAATGCCATTGATCTGCAAAGACATGGTGGACATTCTGGACATGGGAGTGAACAGCACAAGCCCGAACCACACTAGTTTATCCAATTTTGCTTTTCTCTACGGAGTCTTCCCAACAGCACCAAGTGTGGCCATCTATGCTGGACATTACAACATTGAGCTGGAGGTGGTAAGTTCTGTTTTAAACAGCAGCATGCACAATCTTTCTCTTTTGTTTTCCATCCTATTTCTGAAACAATGCAGTATTTCAAGCATTTAAGCATGTAAAATGCATTTATCTGGACTGAAGCAGAGAAGGTCATTCCTAATTCTTTGTATGAGTCTCCTGACCCGATCACATGATACACAAACTCACACACACACATACACATTCACACAAAAATGCAAAGCAAGGAAGATAAAAACTTTGTTTCTTTTCTGCCATTTGACAGGATTTGCAACACGCTGCTCATTTCTTCTACTTGAAAAGCATAAACATCATAATTTATCATATCATATCATCATATATTTATCAGTGTTTATTTTGTCTTCAACCAAATTGCATTAGTTTCTGAATCCAAACAGAGTATCCATTAACAGTGCTGTGAAATATGATTTGCCCCTTACAGATTTACAGGGGCCGGGTTGGTTTAAATATCGTTTTCCCTTTCCTATGGGGCTCTGCTGCTTAATTTTGTTTGATGAGGAAAAAAAAAAAAAGTTTGATGATGAACTTTTAACTGTGACAAAGAGCAACTATCTTTACCAGCACTGTAAATCTTTGTGACCTCAGGTTGTTTTTCTTTTTCAGGTGACATCGGGGATGGTAATCAGCACATTCTTGTCAGCACCAATCATGTACGTGTCAGCCTGGTTGTTGACCATCCCTTTAATGGACCCAACCCCTCTAGTAGCAGAGCTTGAAAACGTCAGCTTCAACATCAGCATCTTCAGCCTCGTAGGACTGGTACGTGGTTTTGGTGTTTCTATAACCCCACTCCCTCAGGGATCACCGTCAATATTTAAGAGGAACTCTGTGATTATGTTCCTCTCAGGTGTGGACCATTGCTGTGATGTTGCTTAGTAGAAAATTTAATCAACTCCCTCATCTATTTGTGTTAAACCTTTTCCTGGCTCAGGTCAGTTAAATATAATGTTACACAGCACCTACCCCATAATTGATTTTCACTGTGATAATACATGTGGGTAATTTTGGTTTCTGTTAATTAATGCCTGGAATGTTAATGTATCTGTTCATATTTCCTCCAGTCTTCTACCTTAACCCTCTGCTTTATGTGGCAGTTTTTAGTGTGTGTTAGTATGATCCTGTGGAACTTCCTGGTGAAACAAGAAGATAATCTCCTCAGCAAAATGTTCACGTTCACTTTGTTGTATGGGTCTCTGTACAGCACTTATATCTGGACAGGTTTGTATTTGCCAGACATTTAAAAAGTTACCTCCATTAGTTTCTGATGAATAGCTAAAAAAAAAAAAATCTTTGTTTAAGGGACATTTATGGTTCTATTTCTTCTTTTCCTTTTCGCTCCCAGGTTTAATTCCTCTCTGTCTGGCTCTAACTAACAGAGATGATCTTCTCAGACTCAGACCAGGAGTCTTTATGGCTTTGGGCTGGGGGTAAGTATTCACATCTATAATTAGGGAAAATGACCATAAGAAAAATAGAAAAAATAAGTTTGCTGGTGCAGTTAGATATAGTCTGGCCTTGATGCTATTTTTGTGTTTGTAGGGTTCCCTTCGTGATGGTTGGAGTTCTTCTGCTATCAGGAGAAAGGACAGAAACCATAGACTCTGCCTTCTTCTACGGCAGAGCTCAGGTTTGAATCCCTGTAATACCACTCTACATTCTAATTTGGAGATGCACCGATCAGAATTTTGTGGGTGATTTCTAATCTCCTGTGTTTGTCAGGCTTTGACTGCCAATTTTGGCCAGTTCTGACGTATCTTTAAGAACTGTAATATAATACGTTTATTAATAATACTTTCTGTTGTGAGCGGGTAACAATTACAGAGGTTTAAAGCTCAAAAGGATAACGTGCAGCAACTTTTGTGCACTCCATTCAGCCTTCCTGTTCTCTGCAGATAGTGTTGCCGTCTCTTGCGGCCTGAAAGAACTGCAGACATGTCTGAAAATGTCGCAGGAAATAAAGGTTTTGTCTAAACAGCATCTTACATCCCTTAGCTTCTTCTGACTTCATTTCAATCAGCATGACAGTAGTGCTTACATATGGTACATTCAGTGTTTATAAAAAGATTGGAATTTTGAGTTTCCAACTGGCCAATCAGCAGTCAGGACTGAACAAGGTAAAAATTGACCAATTTAGGGGAACAACCAATTTTTTTGGTACATCACTATGGTTTGCCATTATTTCTTTCAAATGTTTTTGCATCCTTTTTATGGTCACCTGGATAGGAATACCAAGCCTAAAATAGCAAAGATCTCCTTAAATGTAATTGTAATTATTATTTTTTTTTTCATTTATTTTGTTTTCACATTTCAGAATCCATTCATATGCTGTTCTCTGCCCCCCTCAGATAATCAGCTCTGCTGTGGTTCTTGCTGTAAGCCTGGCCCTCGGTGCCATTTCCCTGATGGGTCTGAGCCAGGGAAACCGGGAGGAGATTGGGTACGAAGCCCTGAGCCGAGCTGCTGTCACGGGCATCAATGATGAACTTAGGGCCCCTGGTGGCCTGGAAGATCAAGAACAACAACAGCAGCAGATGGACATGGCAAATTCCCCCACTTGCAGCATCAACTCAGGTAGCTCTGTTCTGTATTTCTGTCTTTAATTGGAATATGTTGAAAAACATTATTTTAGCCCGGGATGAACAAGTGTGTAATTGTGACTAGTTGTTGCTTAGCAGTTGGTTATCTTTTTGCCCTTTCTCTTGTCTCGTTGAGGAGATTTCCACAACATTTCTTCTCTCCAGACTATCCCTGACATGATAGCCAGCACACAGAGGGAGCACACTAACAGCACAGGTAGCAAATTTAGATTCCTATAATATTATGACTTAATAAAAGCATGAACTAGCAGTTGGTCAACATTCAGGCAGGCTTTCAGGCTTTTATTTTTGTTTTCTTTTTTAATAATTCTAAGAGGTATAAAAAGAAACAGCTAGTAAAAGTCTGTTTAATTTTACACACTCTACTTCGAAATGTATTATTATAATAATTAAGGAAGATTGAAGGAACCTCATTTCTAAATCCACTTTTCCACTTCAGACCACAGTGGGGCGCCGTGTGAAGGACAGCAGTCGAGTTTATCGGCCTCAGAGCAGCCACTGGATCTGCCACCACCAGGCCTTCAGAGCACTGATGACAAACAGACTGTGAGACACGTTTTGCTCTGTCTGCTGCTCAGCGTCAGCCTGCTGGCGGTAAGGAAGAAGCAAAGGTTTATGAAGAGAGACCAGACCAGATTGTTTCACAAAGTGAAATTCCAGAATTATTATTAATAATTGATTTTTCTAACTTTACTGCCTTGGGTGAAGATGATAAATTCACTTGTGCTGTAAGCAGTTGAAGGAAAGATGTGCTGATGTCCAACTGTATGGTCTCTATAGAATCTGTCCAGCTGTCTTTGGTGGCTGTTCAACAAGGATCCAGGCCGACTTTACCTGGAACTGCAGTTTTTCTGTGCTGTAGCCAACTATGGGCAGGTACTCTCGCATGATGATACTGTCAACCTGTGTGTGTGCATCGTTGTAGGGATTACATGTAATTTTAAGCTTTCTGTGTTTCCCAGGGTTTCCTTTCGTTTGGAATATTTGGTCTGGACAGACACCTCATCGTTGTACCATTCAAGAAGAGGTGGGCTGAGACTTCAGTGGTTGATTCACAATGCTTTGTGACATGACTTGAGAAACGGTCCTGAAATAATGATGTTGTCCAGGTTTCTCAGCCTGTGGCATGGCAGAGACGTAGAGGATCTGAGTCCTTCTGCCGTCACCGAGGAGATCCGACTCACGTGCACTCAGTTTGTCCGCTACCACAAAGACCAGTGTGTACAAGACATAGTACACACTCGCAGGTAAACGGGATAAAGTGGGCTCATTTACAATGCTTTGCAAAAGTATTCAGATCCACTTAATCGCTCTTTTTTTTAACAAATAAAAATCTGAAAAGTGTGCCGTGCATTTGTATTCAGACACTCAGTACTTTAAAAACCACCTTTTGCTGTAATTATAGCTGAAAGTATTTGGGGTATGTCTTTATCAGCTTTGCACATGTAGACCCTGACTTTTTTGCACATTCTTCTTTGCAAAATAACTCAAGCTCAGTCAGATTGGATGAAGAGCACATGTGAACATCAGTTTTCAAGTCTTTTTCAGCATCCAACAGGTTTTTCTTCCAGGATTGTCCCTTATTTAGCTCCCCTGTTTAGCTTCCCTGTTCCTGCTGAATCAAAGCCTCCCCACACCTTGATGCTGCCACATCAGGCTGACATGTAGTGTTTCCTCCTCAGGTTGCATTTTTAATTTAGACCAGAAAGTTTAGTTTTGGTGTTGTCTGTCCACAGCACCTTCTTCAAATGTTTCCTTTGTCCCCTACATGACTTGTGGCTGACTTTATCGCTTTCTTACGATAATATTTTTTCTACTTGCCACTCCTCCATAAATGCCAGTGGAGTGCACCACTAATCACGTTCCTGTAAATGAATTCTCCCACCTGAGCTGTGGATCTCTGCATCTCATCCATAGTTACCATGGGCCTTCTGGCTGCTTCTTTGATTAATACTTTCTTCACCCGGTATGTCCGTTTAGGGTGGCGGCCATGTCTTTGTAGGGTTGCAGTTGTCCTCTTTCTTTTATAATATTGTTTTGTAACATAATCCTGTTTTAAACTTCTCCAAACCTTTACCCCTGATCTGTGCGCGGTTCTCCTTGACCTCCCTGCTGTTTGTTCAAACAAACCTCTGAGGCCTTTGCAGAACTGCTGCATTTACGCTAAGGCAAAATTACCCACAAGTGGACTGTTTAAGTGGGCTGAATACAAATTCATGACAAACATTTCAAATATATATTTTTTTAACTTCGTAAACTTCACGCTTCCTTCTTTTTGGTATCATATAATATCCCAATAACATAAACAGGAGTCTAAGGTTGTGAAGTGAGAGAATATATAAAAGTTCAAGGAATATGGATTTTTATTTTATTTTGCAATTCACTATTTTTGTTACAGTTAATTTCATGTTAAGTTTGGAAAGTTTGTGCTAAAAAATGGACTGTTTAAAGTTCTTTACATTTCATGTAATGGTGATTCCAGTTTTCCGTTTCTGACTTTTTACTCGTGATGCTGCCTGAATCTTCAAGTATTGCTGTCTTGTTCTTCCAAGAGTGATATCTAGCATGTTTAGAGGCTAAACATAAAACCTTTCCACCCTACTGAAAAATACCTTTACGCTATGTTTTTTGGCTCTTGGCTGTTATTCTTTACTTGTCTTCTAACAGGGTCCCAATCTTCTTTTGCCTTTACCTCAGATGAATTAATCCTTTCCTTGTTTTGTCTCTCCTTGTCTCTGCCACCTTTCCTTTGCTCGGTTGCCTTCTGTTTTTACCTGCTCTCCATCACTCTGTAGTGGCTCAGGGGAGAGTGCGAACGCTTCGGCAGGTGAATCCTTCCTCTGATTGTCACAGGTTTCGAGGAGTGACACATGAGGAGAGTGGAGTTGGACGTTGCCTTTGCAATCATCCCCAGTACTTAAACACAAACACTTCTATCCGGGAGGAAAGATCTAATGAGTCACAGAATCTGCACCAAAATTACAATCCAGATGAATCATGCAACCGGACCTTACTTCCTTGCTACCTGGAGGCCCAGGATGAACAGCAAGGATACATTTCCATCCCTGATGGACACAACGAAGAAGTCTCTCAGCATGAGCTTGGCACAAGCCCACCCCAATCCTGCCCTGAAAGTGTCTTCAGAGGTAGGGACTTGGTGGACTGGCTGATGGAGCGAGGTCTGTGTGTTGGACGAACCGAGGCCAAACTTTACTGCGTTTGTCTTCAGCTGGGAGGAGTGTTGACAGGCCAGCAGAGCTTCAGGGATGAGCCCACTTCTTTTTACCACTTCAAACAGGAGGAGAGATGGTCCAGGAATATGTGAGAGGAAGTGACAACCTTTAAGGCTCCAACCTGTGCCTAATGGTGTAGTTATTCCCAGGTGCCACGAAATACTAGCTGGATTATTGTGAGACCCTAAGAGTCTTTGCAGACTTACATTTCCCCTCAAACATCTGTATAAGGAGCAGCTGTTACATTTTTGCACTATAAAAGTATTGAATGGTACATTTTAAATAATTCAAAATTAAATAAACCATTATCCGATCAGTGAATGCTCCCTGTCTGATCGCAACCAGGCCAAGGTAATAACCCTTCAGTGAGGAGGCTGTTAGTTATTTTTGCGTCAGTAAGGAGTTTGAAAATTAAGTCAGAGGAGGGAGAGAGATGTAAGAAAGTATTTAAAAAGAGAAAATTTTTTACCGCACATATGCAGTATATACGGACAGAGAGCGAGATTTTCAGCAAATAACAGTAAGGCTGAACTAAGTTAGGAGTACAGCAGAGTTACTCTGTTTTATCCTTTTGTTATAGAGATGCAGACTTCTGTTTTTAATGCCAGCTGCATTAATCCCATAAGATGCTAAAGATGACTTAAAATGTCAACTTTGTTTCAAACAATAAAGCCTTGTCTTACAGCCACTCCTCTCACACACATGGTGTGACATCACTTCTTCTCCTAATATAAATATCTAATGGCTGCTCACAGCAGGAAGGCTAGAAAAATACTTTCAATGCTGTCCTTATATTTCTTAGTGTTATAGTTGCTAAATAACAGTCATCATCGGCTAAGATCTGTGTTGGCAGGTCAAAGTTTTACCAAAGCTGCAGACTGGAAATCAGGCACAAACTTCTGATCAGTGCATTTCTACTGTTGAAGTTGGAGTTGTGGACTGACTTAAAAACAACTGTATATGAAGAAAGAAGCGCTGCTTGTTGGTCCTGAACCCCTCCAGGCTCTGGGCCAAAAGTTGTATTTTATGATTCTTATTTTACGTTTTTCCCTCCTTGAGCAGCTAATAATGTACTTTTTGTGTTACACACTGGTGTTGGTCAGTAAGGTTGGTCATCCATCGTCTTCATCCTCCAATTTAATTTATGTGACTTGTGTGTACAAGTGGTGTGAGGACAGACATCTGACTCAAGGTCTGTCCAGCCATACTGCAAGCGTTTAGTTTCAGGTGACAGAAAAAGAGACATTCCTGTTAAACGAGTATATATTTTGCAGGCTGTCTCTTTGAACCAGTTTGGTCTC
Organism: Crenichthys baileyi; assembly: GCA_036173005.1. Taxonomy (NCBI): domain Eukaryota; kingdom Metazoa; phylum Chordata; class Actinopteri; order Cyprinodontiformes; family Goodeidae; genus Crenichthys; species Crenichthys baileyi. The sequence goes on from JAHHUM010000935.1 coordinate 258,198, forward strand.
TGCTGACGTCTTACATGACTCTGCACTGAACCATTTGCACTGAATGAATAAATGTTAAAAACATGGAGTCATGCAGGTCTCTGGACATTTCTGTGCTGATATTGTGAGTTGGATTTCTATCCCTGTAACTCTTACCTGTTTTTGTGAAGCATTTTGTTCTGATTTTTTTTTACTAAAATGATGAATTTCCTACCAGTATGTAATGTCCAGCAATCAGGAGCACATGTTTGACTTTTCTGCCTTTCAGGGCGAAGACTCAGCTACAGTATGATTACAGCTCTGGTCTTTGTTTTGCTGTATGAAGGCCTCTGTATTTCTGTTTACAACCTTTCTTCCTGTTAGGTTACTGCTGATTTGCAATTTTTCAGATGTTTACAGTTTGTTGAATTCGTGATATATGCATGTAAAAAAGACCTCAATAATGATAAACTGGTGTGTTTTTAGCATGAGTGAGATTGGTCCAGAGTAATCAACCCTTAAGTCAGAAGTTTATGCAGACAAGCCACCCTCCATACTTATTGGCACCCTTAATAAAGTTGGAAACAGTCTGGAAATAAACAGTCGTAGTGACTGTTTTTATCTCACTGACCATCCTTTGTCCTTGCTGCTGTTGGTGGCAAAATAAACGTTTGTCACAGACCAAGTTTATTTAAACTTTTTAAATAATTGCTCTAACAGTACAGGTGTTGGACAATGAAACTGAAACACCTGTCATTTTAGTGTGGGAGGTTTCATGGCTAAATTGGACCAGCCTGGTAGCCAGTCTTCATTGATTGCACATTGCACCAGTAAGAGCAGAGTGTGAAGGTTCAATTAGCAGGGTAAGAGCACAGTTTTGCTCAAAAATATTGAAATGCACACAACATTATGGGTGACATACCAGAGTTTAAAAGAGGACACTTTGTTGGTGCACGTCTTCCTGGCGCATCTGTGACCAAGACAGCAAGTCTTTGTGATGTATCAAGAGCCACAGTATCCAGGGTAATGTCAGCATACCACCAAGAAGGACGAACCACATCCAACAGGATTAACTGTGGACGCAAGAGGAAGCTTTCTGAAAGGGATGTTCGGGTGCTAACCCGGATTGTATCCAAAAAACATAAAACCACGGCTGCCCAAATCACGGCAGAATTAAATGTGCACCTCAACTCTCCTGTTTCCACCAGAACTGTCCGTCGGGAGCTCCACAGGGTCAATATACACGGCCGGGCTGCTATAGCCAAACCTTTGGTCACTCATGCCAATGCCAAACGTCGGTCTCAATGGTGCAAGGAGCGCAAATCTTGGGCTGTGGACAATGTGAAACATGCATGGTTCTCTGATGAGTCCACCTTTACTGTTTTCCCCACATCCGGGAGAGTTACGGTGTGGAGAAGCCCCAAAGAAGCGTACCACCCAGACTGTTGCATGCCCAGAGTGAAGCATGGGGGTGGATCAGTGATGGTTTGGGCTGCCATATCATGGCATTCCCTTGGCCCAATACTTGTGCTAGATGGGCGCGTCACTGCCAAGGACTACCGAACCATTCTTGAGGACCATGTGCATCCAATGGTTCAAACATTGTATCCTGAAAGCGGTGCCGTGTATCAGGATGACAATGCACCAATACACACAGCAAGACTGGTGAAAGACTGGTTTGATGAACATGAAAGTGAAGTTGAACATCTCCCATGGCCTGCACAGTCACCAGATCTAAATATTATTGAGCCACTTTGGGGTGTTTTGGAGGAGCGAGTCAGGAAACGTTTTCCTCCACCAGTATCACGTAGTGACCTGGCCACTATCCTGCAAGAAGAATGGCTTAAAATCCCTCTGACCACTGTGCAGGACTTGTATATGTCATTCCCAAGAAGAATTGACGCTGTATTGGCCGCAAAAGGAGGCCCTACACCATACTAATAAATAATTGTGGTCTAAAACCAGGCGTTTCAGTTTCATTGTCAAACCCCTGTAGATTTGGTTGGGATCAGATGAGTAGTTTTTTTCCTTTAGCTATTTTCTGCCTTTTGTGATTAGCGTGTTCTCTTGTCTTTCCCATTGTTAAGAGAAACAGCAAGTCATCACTAGATAAAAGTTCTTAAGACACTAATTAACTTAAAATTGTTAACTCTATAGGAATTTTTCAGTGTGCCAATAACCGTTCCACTGTTTTTCCCCAATGATTAAATGTACTGTCAGTTATGGTTTTTTAAAATGTATTCTTCTTAAATCTTTAATACAACTTTACCAGGTGTGCCAGTAAGGTTGGAACGTACTGTGTTTAGTGTAATAACTTGAGTGTGTTTATTCCCAGCTTTGCATCCTCTGCCAAATGATCCCAGAACCATGGCCATGTCTTTCACAAATCAGTTGTTGCGTTATCTGGGTTTACATTTTTCTGTGTACTGATTTGTTGCTGGTTTGATTGTGTCTGACAATGTGGAACAGTGTGTCTGTATATTTGCATGATAAATAATAGCAGTGTGTGTTTGTGTGCGAGTGGGTGGGGGGGCTATAAAGAAGAGGAGTGTCATTTGTTTCTGTCTGAGTTGTTTGTGTTTGTTGCTGGTAAACGGGATAATAATCATCTGTATGTTTGGTTTGCGCATTTTCTCAAAAGTCCAACATGGTGAATGACCGAAGGATGGTGAAATATAAAGACACCAATAAAATACTATTTGCATCCAAAAGGTCTCCAATTGTCAAATTGTCAAATAATTATTATGTCCCAATAAAGACAAACGTAGGCAATATGTATTTTATTTCATTTTCCACAGCAAACACTGCAATATGCAGAATTGAAAACACTTTCCCTTTTACCCTTCTCTGGTCAAAACAAGATAACATTTTCATACTTGCATAAAGCTTTTTAAACTGAAAACAGTATAATAAAAAAAGACACCATTAATAGGACGGATATCGAGCTCCTCAAAAAAAAAAGTGCTTTTAGTGTTTTACTGAGCTGTCTGATACCTTTAGAAACTTAAAATGTGGCATTTTTAATCTTACGAAAAAAGAAACCCAAAGCTCACAGTCTGTGATACACTATATTGTCAAAAGTATTCAACCTACTTTTACATGTACTTTAACTATTCTGTAAACATCTTCCACCAGGTTTAGTAGTGTGTTCATAGTTAGATGAGGAAACCAGAACTGCAGCCTCTGCTCTCATTCATCCCAAAGGTGTTCAAGAAGGTTGAGGTGAGGACTCTGCAGGCCAGTCCAGGTTCCCCACACCAGACACTTAATACACCTGTAGCCATGGAAGTGACTGGAACACCAGATTTCATTGATTTGGTGATGTGACCCAATATGTTTGGCAATGTAGTATTTGCAGTTAAATTTAGATCATTTTAACAAAAAAAGACAACACAAAATAACACCAACACTGTATATAAAACTAATCACTGATGGTGTAAAAGCATAGATAATAGAAAAATGTTTTGATTTAGGGTACAGAATATTTCTATTAACCTAAAAAGTCATTAAAATTCCCAATTCTATATAAAACACTGAATCTCACATTACCATTACCCCATGATGTAATCTTATGACCTCTTGAGTATAATTTAAATGGCAAAACAAGTTCAAAAGGAACATAATGTGGGGAAGACCCAGAACTTGTGCATGGATTATACATCCATTCTGGCCTGGGAACACCTTGGGATCTCCCAGAATGAGTAGAAGAATGTTGCCAAGAAGAGGGATGTCTGGTTTTGTCTTCTATATTTGTTATCCTTGCTGATCTGGAAGAGGCGAAGGTGATGGATGGATGGAAGTTCAAAATTCAATTTCATTGTGCTTTTGATTAAAGTGTGACTGAAAAACTTTCTCAGTCCTCATTAGCAAAACAGCAGTAAGGTTTTAGCATCAAACAGGACGTCTAATGCAAGGTGGGACTAAAGCAATGCTTGGTGATGGTGGATCACTTACTGTTAATAGTACTAAAAAACCGAGAAGAACAGAACAGAAGAAAAAAGAACAATGGATATTATCAGGTAAAATTAAACTTAAAAAATACCCACAATTCCAATATCTCCAAGCCACCATGAAATATACCCAGTCCATAAGAATCTGTTTAATCTTTGTTGGAACCATGATATCATTATCTTTTTCATTCACCAGTGAAAACAGTTACAGCTACATTAAGACGTGATTAAGTGATTTAAGGAAAAAAAGACTTGACCATAACGCTTCAAATATGTAAACATACTAAAACAAAATCCCCACTCCGACGTTTGAGCAGCTGCAATGAACACTATCAATCCATAAATATTTGTAATAACAATGTATCAACACTGTTAAGATTCAAAACGATCACTGAGCAGAATAGATGAAGGAAACATCTGGGGCCAGATGCAAAAATCCCAGTGGAGTTTCATGTCTAAATTGTGTGTTTAAACAATTACAAGATATTCACCAAAGAGGTGAAAATTTTCATTATAGTTTTGCTTATAAGAATAATCAGCTTATGACATCATTGATTAATCATGTTTTAAACAGTGCTGCGCCAAATAAAATCTTAGCTGCCATTTTGGCTTTTGGATATATAAGTGGACCAAAGCAGAGCACAAATAATAAGTCGAGACATGAGCTAAACATTCTCAGATGTGTGGACTGTCTGCGATGAAGGACAAAACACAAAGCTGTTTTGTCACATCAGTCAGTGGTTGTGACTGTTGGTTGTGTTTATGCACCCAACAGCAGTTCAATATACCCAGCCTTCTTGGAGTCTCTGGATGATTTCCTAGAAGGGGTGCCATCTGGGGATTCTGTGGTACTCCTCGCCGTCCACGTAGGCAAATATGTTGCCTAGATAGGTGTGATCTGCAAGAACTGCCTGCTCGATCTGAACCTGAGCAGTGTTTTGTTATTGGACTACTGTTCAAGGCACTGAATGCCAATAACAAAGTGGTTCATAAGTGTACTTGGTACTAGACCACCTTGGGCCAAAGGTCGATGATCGATTTTGTAATCGTATCATCAGACCTGCGGCGTTGTGTCTTGGACACTTGGGTGAAGAAAGGGGCAGTTCTGTCAACCAATTACCATACTGAGTTGGATACAGGCATGGGGGGGAGGGTCTACCAAACCTGGTAAACCCCAACAGGTGGTGAGGTGAGCTGAGACTGTCTGGAGGAGGAATCTGTTTGAGTAATTTGTAACTCGCACCTTCAAGAGAGTTTCTCTTATGATCCAAGGGAAGTTCATGGGGCATGTTAAAGATCTGCAGATGCAGCTTCCAGGAGCTGTGGCCTGAACGGTGCCTGTTGTGGTGGCAACCAGAGGACCCACTTGTGGACACCAGTGGTGATGGATGTTGTCAGGACGTCTGAGCTGGGTTATCCTTTGGGACTCCTGAAGCTGCTGACAGGTACCGGGTGGCCAGAAGGAACTGCTTCTATGGTGGTGGAAGCAAAAACTCAAGCATCAGAGGAATTCAGAGATGCTATAGTGAGATAATTTAATTTGACCTTAAGGAAGTTATGGAAAACTGTTCAACAACTCAGAAATGGGAAGCAGGGACCATCCCAAGCTGTGTATGCTTTGGAGGGGTAACTGCGGACCTGAACTGAGGATGTTGTCGGGCTTGAAAGTAGCACTAGGATCTCCTGAATCTGGTCACCATGCTGTCGTGGAAGAGGTGGAGCCACCACAAAGGTTGAGGTGGTAAAAAAGCTCCCTGGTGGCAGGGTGCCAGGTGTGTTTATGGGATTCAGTGTGAGCTGCTGAAGGCTCTGGACATTGTAAAGCTGTCATGGTTAACATGCTTCTTCAATGTCACATGGAGGAGTGGAACAACATTGCTGGAGTGGCATACTAGGGTTGTCCCAATATTTAAAATAGGAAACTGGAGAGGGTGTTTCAACTATTTAGGAATCAAAATTCTGAGCCTCCTAGTGAATGCTCCTCTCAAACTCAGATGATGGAGTGGAGGCTCCGACTGATTGTAGAACCTCAGATCCAGGAGGAGCAATGTGGACTAGATCTTAACCCTTGCAGAATTTCTATGGCGTTTTGAGAGTATGCTTCTCTGGTCTTGATGGGTTTTGTGGATCTGGAGAAGACAACTTTTCCCCACCAGGTATTTTGTGGGGAAGTTGCAGGAAAATGTGGTATGTGGATGGCTTCTAAGGGCTATCTAATCCTTGTATGCCCAAAGCAAGAGCTGTGTCTGCAATCTCAGCACAAAGTTGTGCCCGTTGGACTCCGCTCGGGCTGCCCGTTTTGAGTGTTCAAGGTGTTGTTGTCGAGAGGAGGGTGTCTGGTTTAGGAACCTCAGGATCTCATCTTTGCTTTTCACAAATGATGGGGTTCTGTTTCTTCAGGCACACTGGAATGGTCTGCAGTGTGAAGTGACCAAAATGAGAGTGAGCTCCTCCAAGTCTGAGGAGATGGTTCTCCACCGGAATGAAAGCTGAATTGCTCCGTCTGGGTTGGAAGTCAGTCACTACCTCAAGTGAATGATGGTAGGATGCAATGGGGGATGAACAACCAGATTGGGGCTTCGTCTACAGTAATGCGGATGCTGCTCCTGTCTGTTGTGTTGAAGAAAGAGCTGAGCCAAAAAGCGTCTATGTTCAGACCCTTATTTATGGCCATGAGATAGAAACAAACAAAAAGAAACAGCTGAAATTAGCTTCCTCTGTAGAGTGACTGAACTCAGGCTTAGAGATAGGGTGAGGAGAACCATCATCCGGGGGAAGCTCAAAGTAGAGCTGCTGCTTCTCTGCATCTAAAGGAGTCAGTTGAGGGGGTTACGGGCTTCTGATCAGGATGCCTCCTGGATGTCTCCATTTGGAGGTTTTCTGGGCACGTCTGGGAAGACCCAGAACTTGCTGGAGATGAAGGCATGTTTTTTTTTTTAATCATTACACATCATTTAAGCATCTGGCCCCTGGTGTTCTAAGGCCCAAACTCATAACTCAAACTCAAAACTTCATAGAACGCAGTTTGCATTGTTAATTGCTGACTCAAGCCCTCATGGGATACATCTGTGGTAACTCCGCTGCAGCACCTTAAACTCTGAGACAGAGACCCTGAACAACAGTTAGATTATTTCAAGATTTAAAAAAAGAATAAAGAAAGTATTTTAGACTAAAAATGTAATCTCAGATTGCTTTAGGAATCTCCCTGTGGAAGATAAAAATAAACCAACAAATCCAAAATTGTCTTAGTGTTAGTACAAAAAGTAGGATCATTCTACAAAAAATAGGACACTTTATGACAGCCTTTGTGTTTTTTAACATCTGTGGCCATATGGATAATTAATATTCACTTTAACAATACTTTAAGACGTAATTTAATAATAAAAGCTGAAGGAAAACTCTTCTGTAAAATAAAATTACAAAAATACAATTTCTGATATATGTGAAAAACATCCTCTGCATGGATGAGCTACAGTGATGTGCAAAGGTTAGGACACTCCATTAAGTATTAAGGTGATTTTATATACTTAATGGGGTGTCCTAACTTTTTCACATGACTGTGGCCCACCTTTGTTGACAGAGAGCATTTTGACTAAATTCTGCTTTGGTCAGAGAAGATCTGCAATTAGAGCATGTCTGTGATGTTGCTTTGAATGATGCTACTGCAATGAGACAATTCTCACCTTTTATAGACAAAACAAAAAAATCTGTTCAACAAATAAACTGCAGAATAAGCGATGGTGGAACTAATCATGATTAGCAACCTTACTATACAATTTGTTCATCTCAAGGCTCACAGTTTTTTTCCACAAAATGTGAATCATTTTTATCCATTCAGGAAAAATATTTTAGAATCAGTGGCTTCTAAGGTATTTTTCCCAAAGGAAATCCAAGGAATTTTAAATCCCATCTCAGGAAACTATATTGTAACTGTTATATATTAACATTTCAAATAATTTGGAAAAGTTTTATAAAGACGAAACGTAACCTGATAAGAGCATAAGTTCAAAACAAACCCTGAATGTCCTGAGTCACTAGAGTGACCTTACAGAAATCTCCCTTCTGGCGTGGATAAAGGTCACGTTCCTACATCTAGTGGTTTCATTCCCCACCTGAGTTCTTTTATCATTAAGTCGCTTTCTCATCTTTCAGTCATCTTCTCTTCTTGTCCTGGCTGATTTCCATCTGACTGGTGCCATTGCTGTCGATGCCGTCCACCTTCAGGTGAGCTCTGCTGTAGTGTTTGATCAGTGCTCCGGGCAGGAGGGCCATAAGAGCGATGGCCAGGAGCTGAGCCAGCGTCCCCCAGGAGAAGATGTCGTCCAGGGAGGAGATCTGGGACAGAATGGAGCCGGTACGGACGCAGATGAAGTTGTACGGGATCAAACCTGGAGGCGGAGACAGAACAGTGGCTGTATGATCCAATCCCCGACTCGTCAGATTTTCTATTTTAATTTTTTGCTTTGTGAGTGAGCTCACCTATTAATACAGAGAAGAAGAAAATGGATATAGGAATGTTGAGGACAGGACAGGTGATGTTAAGGAACCAGTTAGGAGTCATGGGGAAGAAACGAAGGAAAAGGAGGAAGAAGAATAAGCTGCTACGATTTTCATCCACCTGACAGAAGGAGGAAAAGAACAGAAAGGAACAGGAAAAGTTGAGGAAATAAAATATAAAGAAAGGGTTAGCAAAAATTTTATGAAAAGAGGTAAGACTTGTTTAGGATTTAGAAAAAAACTGAAAAAGATCTACAGGTTAGATGCATCAAAAAAAGTTTGCTTTATATTAGCTTTAGTCACTTAGATTCATTAGAATTTGCATTTACGTGACATTAGGAACACATTTAGATTTAAGCTCAAATTGATTCATATACTAGGCAGATTTAGATTTAAAGAGATTTTCATTCACCCAAAGGCTGTTCTCATTTAGACCTAAATAATTAACTAATTTATATAAAAGAGCATTTTTTTCTGCTTGTATGCTGTAACAGAAACAGGATTTTATTAAAAAGGCACATTGTGGCGTTTAACCATACTATGACCAAAATTCGATGTATTGGCACAACATACAGGGGTTGGACAGTGAAACTGAAACACCTGGTTTTAGACCACAATAATTTATTAGTATGGTGTAGGGCCTCCTTTTGCAGCCAATACAGCGTCAATTCGTCTTGGGAATGACATATACAAGTCCTGCACAGTGGTCAGAGGGATTTTAAGCCATTCTTCTTGCAGGATAGTGGCCAGGTCACTACGTGATACTGGTGGAGGAAAACGTTTCCTGACTCGCTCCTCCAAAACACCCAAATTTGGCTCAATAATATTTAGATCTGGTGACTGTGCAGGCATGGGAGATGTTCAACTTCACTTTCATGTTCATCAAACCAATCTTTCACCAGTCTTGCTGTGTGTATTGGTGCATTGTCATCCTGATACACGGCACCGCCTTCAGGATACAATATTTGAACCATTGGACGTACATGGTCCTCAAGAATGATTCGGTAGTCCTTGGCAGTGACGCGCCCATCTAGCACAAGTATTGGGCCAAGGGAATGCCATGATATGGCAGCCCAAACCATCACTGATCCACCCCCATGCTTCACTCTGGGCATGCAACAGTCTGGGTGGTACGCTTCTTTGGGGCTTCTCCACACCGTAACTCTCCCGGATGTGGGGAAACAGTAAAGGTGGACTCATCAGAGAACAATACATGTTTCACATTGTCCACAGCCCAAGATTTGCACTCCTTGCACCATTGAAACCGACGTTTGGCATTGGCATGAGTGACCAAAGGTTTGGCTATAGCAGCCCGGCCGTGTATATTGACCCTGTGGAGCTCCCGACGGACAGTTCTGGGGAAACAGGAGAGTTGAGGTGCACATTTAATTCTGCCGTGATTTGGGCAGCCGTGGTTTTATGTTTTTTGGATACAATCCGGATAAGAACCCGAACATCCCTTATAGACAGCTTCCTCTTGCGTCCACAGTTAATCCTGTTGGATGTGGTTCGTCCTTCTTGGTGGTATGCTGACATTACCCTGGATACCGTGGCTCTTGATACATCACAAAGACTTGCTGTCGTGGTCACAGATGCGCCAGCAAGACGTGCACCAACAATTTGTCCTCTTTTGAACTCTGGTATGTCACCCATAATGTTGTGTGCATTTCAAAATTTTGACCAAAACTGTGCTCTTACCCTGCTAATTGAACCTTCACACTCTGCTCTTACTGGTGCAATGTGCAATCAATGAAGACTGGCTACCAGGTTGGTCCAATTAAGCCATGAAACCTCCCACACTAAAATGACAGGTGTTTCAGTTTCATTGTCCAACCCCTGTAGGCTGCAAGTTTATTGAAGATAATAATCCTAACCTAGTTAACCCATGTTGGAGCTGAAGATTAAGGCTGTCCTGCACAAATTCAAGGTGAGACAAAATCTCTCAGGAAAAATGGACACTGAAGCTTCCAGATCATTACTGGTAAGTGAGTTAAATTCTTGATATTCTCAATAGTAGTATACACCATGTAACACTGAGGGATTAAAGCATTGATTTTATGAAGCACTGGACCCCAGATAAAAAGTGCTATCAGTACAAATGGCCAATCTTGGGGAAACTGCACAGACAGACCTACCTTCCTCTGCAGCAGATCCACCTTCTCTGGGAAGAAGTGAACCACATACTGTTTCCCAAACGCAGAGGACAGCAGGAAGCAGAATGTGGAGCCAAAAGTGGCGAGCAGGCAGGCCAGCATCAGACCCTCCCAAGGTCCGAATATCGCCCCACCTAACATGTTCTGAAAGAGGACAGAAAAAACAGCCGCAGGTAAAACGTTCCATCAGATTACATGGAGTGAAGTTTTCAGTTCTGCGTTTTTTCTTTTGTTTCTTTCGGTGTGTGTCTCACCAGGAAGGACGAGCCAGGTATGGCGAAAGACTGCTTATAGAGGTAGGCGCTACAGAACAGCAGCAGAACGTAGTTGTAGTTTTCTGTTTTGTAAAACTTGAGCATCTTGGCGAGTTCCCGCAGAGAATCCAGGTCTGACGGGAACTTCAGCCTGGACGTAGGAACACAGAGGAACACACCGTGTAGTACCCAATTGTTTTGTTTTTTTCTTAGACATTTGTTAGTAAAATCAAGTTGTGATCATTTGGATGGCATTGTAAAAATCATCCCTAAACATAGCAAGGAAATGTAATTCAAACTGACTAGAAAAGAAAAAAATTCTGTTTCAAAATGGTCTATTTAAAGTCTCAACCTTAACCTGGTTGAAGTGCCTTGGCCAAAATCATGTTTTCTATGCACCGATTGCAGGTTTAAAGGCCACTTTTTGTTTCTCTCTCAGTCAATTTTGACTACTTTCAGGGAGTTTTGCTAGACATTTATTTTCCCTAATTTTCTGGTTGGATTGCAAAACATTTACCATAATATTTTCTATTTGTGTTCAAAAATCTAAATCTAGTGTCACCAATTACTGCAGAGAGACATGTTTACAAATGAAATCCCACTGAAAAATGTTGGTATATCTCATTTATATACCTGAAGATCAATCAGTAAACATAGCGTATCACAAAAAAAGCACTGGTCCAAAATAGTCACTTTGCTATAGTGTATTCAATAGCAAAAAAAACTACAAAAAAACAACACATTTTTTAGATCCCAGGGATTCCCAGTCACGGCAGTCACTGGTCAGGCTGGAAGCCAATCACTTCCAGTTACCTGCTAAGCAACTGGTGCAATTTAAGCCATGTTCTCGGATTTACAAGAGAGGGTTAGTGGCAAAAGCATGAGGTGGAGCTAGTTTGCAGATTCATCAATCTTTGGAAACAAATTTACCATGAGTCTAAAATTGGGCACAACAAGTTTATTTTTATGAAAAACTTATTTTACTTGTCATTTAAAATACAGATGAACTGAGAAGTTGGCTAATGACTGGAATCTGCTTATTTCAGTTTGATCTGCCATACCACCTGGAAAGAAACCCAAACATTTTACCTATTTTTAATCAGTGAAACAGCTCAAAGTAATCAGATGTGTTTAGTAGATTTTATGTTTTCAAATATTATGTCAAGCAATATGTGATGTAACTGCTAGGCGGTGATTTGCAGAATTAGAGAATTGGATGGCAAATATTTAAAAGAAAGAGACTGCAGTGGCAGACAGGCAGAGATTGCTGACTGCTTGTCTCAATACTTAAATGTTCTTTATTACACTGATGTGCTGAAAACTATCTATCTATCTATCTATCTATCTATCTATCTATCTATCTATCTATCTATCTATCTATCTATCTATCTATCTATCTATCTATCTATCTATCTATCTATCTATCTATCTATCTATCTATCTATCTATCTATCTATCTATCTATCTATCTATCTATCAACAGTCTAGAGTAGATGCTACTACTGACTATAAAAGACTGAAACTTTTTTCAGTATCAGTGAGGTGTTAAAAAGTGAAGTCAGGGCAGGCACAGAGATGTGAGAAACTATTTTCTACAACATATTGCAACATGTTTGTGGTTTATCCACCTCTGAGAGAACGCGAGACTCAACAGATAACAGGAAGGTTGAACAAAGTACAGGACATTTGCTCGGTTTTCTTTATTTCAGCATTCAATATCTGTCTATTGTGTGTAACCTGACAAATTTGGAGCTGTTGACCATATTCAGTAAGTCTCAGAGTTTAGGTAAAGGATCTATGTACATTCTTATGATTTTGTAGCTGCACTAACTGTGCTAATTGCAAATCCAAGAAGCTAAAGACAGCTTAACATGTCAAGCCTGTAAAAATAATTGTTTTTTCCTGTTATTCAATCCAGTTCAGTTTTATTTATATAGCGCCAATTCACAACAGATGTCGTCTCAAGGCACTTCACAAAAGTCAGGTACATACATTCCAATTAGCAGATTGCATCAAGTCAGTGACTTGCAGCATTCACTCCTCCCGGATGAGCATGTAGAGACAGTGGACAGTCACTGGCGTTGACTTTGCAGCAATCCCTCATACTGAGCATGCATGTAGCGACAGTGGAGAGGAAAAACTCCCTTTTAACAGAAGAAACCTCCAGCAGAACCAGGCTCAGTGTGAGCGGCCATCTGCCACGACCGACTGGGGGTTTGTCCTGTTATAATACTTAAAGAAATCAGAAACAGCTAAAACATTAATGTAATTTCAAAGCTCTACACAAGCCACCCGCAGAGTTCTGACTGATGCATATCCAGAAGGGATGTACGAAAAATCGGTATTCAGTTCATTATGTTAGCTATTTTTCTAACTTATCACTATCTATCCCATAAGTGAAACTGGGTTGATATTAATAGCCAATGTTTATTTCTATCTTGTTGCCATTTGTGTACTTATTTTTATGGTGTCTTAAGGGTAGGGAAATATATAAAATATCAGTAAAACCTGTCAAAGCAGAACAATAAAAGAATAAATGATCATCTCTTGTGTTTCTTTGCGTGAGTAACTGGATACATTTGATTCAAAGATGGAAATAGCATCACTGCATGTAGACTTGAGGAGAGACTGGAAAACCCAGACACCCCCTCCCACCCCCCACCCCCAAAATCCCTTCCCTGACTTGAAACTCAAGATGCCGGCTTCCTCTGCCACCTGCTTTCACATCCAGCATTGCTGATTTTTACTGGTCAGAGGATAAACATCCAGCTCTCTCACTGGTCTACAGGAAGGTGATGTTGAAACAGCCTGACACCTGAAACTGAAACTGGCCGTATGTACAATATTCGAGGAGGGACACTTATAAATTAGCTTACGACTGACAGACGTCCTGCCTCAGCAGAAAACCCCCACATACTTGCACACTGGGCTGGAGAAATATAGATGGGGATTCACATCTGAAGTCTTTTACCCAGGTTAAACCTGACTCTCTCCAAACTGAGAATTTAATTCTCCTGTTTCGTTTGGTTGAAATAAAAAACAACCCAAAAATACAAAAACGGACTTCAGATACATGCATGACTGGATAAGTTAGTCATGTTCATATTTATTTTAAACAGGCTGTGAAATATGTAGTAGTATAATGTAAGTAATATCAATTTACTGGACACAAGCATACATACACACACACACATGCTTCCTGCATTTGGCCTCAGAGTATCTGGCTCAGTGTTATTCTATCATCCCTCTGCAACCTCACATTTGACTATATATTTAAACTCACTCAGTGTTGATGCACCCTGAGGGTTATAATCAGTAACCTACCAGGATTTTATTAATGTTTATGTTGAAATATGTTATTAACACACAATGCCTTAAAGGTTAACCTCTACTGCTGAAAAAAATCTGGAATGTTTCTTCATTTAGTCAAAACTAATTTCTGCCTTTTCACCTGCAGAATTTCTCTTCATGGTCACTCTATCCCGCTCACTTCTATGGAGGAAGGTAAACACGGATTATGGGTCACTTGTCAGGAGGTTTCTTGACTTCGGGGAATCTACTTGGGCTTTTAAAATAGATATGAGTGGCTCATCAAAAGATCGGCAGCTGCCCCAAGATTATCCCTCTTATTTTTTACAGGAGTCTTAAAGGAGTAGATAGAAGAACATAAGTCGAATAAACCTGCATGAAAAACCAAAACTGTGATGACAGTAGGCATAAGCTGGTTATTGCTATTAGTTTCAAAAGCTATGATTTCAGAAGTCCATTTGATAGGACGCCAGAGAAAAAGCTGGAGTGATTTGAATAATGCATTGAGTACTGCAGCGGTGCCCCCTCCCCTACCTGTTGCTGCTTGCTGTTATTCGGCTGGCTAAAAGAAGACAGTTTTTTTTCTTGCTTAAAAGAAAAAGTAATTGCTCACTTTGAAAATATTTCTTGACAGCCATAGTGTAGAAACTAAATGAGCGCTTCCCAAAACATTTGTTAAGCTAACAATGTATTGAAAATATAGTTAGCAAGCTATTAGGGGCATTTATTTCCAAGCAGTTGACGGCAGGCTAGCCACATGAGCCAGTTGCCTGACTAATTAACCAGCTAATTTCAGCATCTTATACTTGTGTTTCGATAACAAGTGGAACAGCAAAGGAAAAAAGTCAAGTAATTAAAGGTCAAATAAAATACCAAAAAAATTACAAAAGGTGTTTTGTAGAATAAACACTTGAAAAAACTATTAAAATGATCAGCAGTCAATTATTTATATAGTATTAAAGACTATGCATCAAAATAAAAATAAAAGAATAAATGGATTACATTAGGGCTTCTAAACTTTTCAGCTTCCAAACCCCAAAATAACAAAGGAAGAAAATAAGTAAATTAAATAGTCATAATGACATCACAAACAGCATCAACAACCAGTATTATGTTTTTTATTTCTTAGTAATGGCAAATATTTGTAAATATTTATTAATTGTTACATTTGTACTAAAAATATGCCTTTACTATCACTATTGTTATTTACTGTTATTCCTAAAGAGGCTCTACAGGCCCCACACGCTTACAGATACAATTGTTATAACACTAAAAATGAATATATTAAATAATTTTTGTTGCAATTCTGTTCTGCATAAAAGCAATTACATCATGTTGCACATTTTAGTTTTACATTTTTTGTGTAAACAATGATAAACTGTTGTATTTCAAAACTATCATACTGTGAGAGTATCATACAAGCCCATGCCAAGATAAAGGTTATAACAGTACTTTGGTTTATTACAGTGAGGTCCACCACCTGCTAACTATTCAAATATGATAGATTATTAGTTCAGTGTTGGTAAGATAAAATAGGATCACTATTAGAATTCTGATTCCTATGATAATAAGAGCGAAAAAACGAACCTTTTACTAGATAAAACCTTACAGGCTTACACTGTACAAGGCAAATGGTTATTTAAGATTTAAAAAGTATTTACGTGGCCCTAGTAACGTCAGATAGGACTGTGTGTTTGTTTTAAAGACAGTATCTGTGTGTTGCTACCTATACTCTTGGACGGCCTCACCCGCCTGCTCGGACCCCGGCTGGAGCTGCGTCGGTCCCGGGGGAAGGTGCGTCGACAGCAGGTAGAGGTAGACACTTGCAGCCGCCACAATGACAGCTAGTCCCGCTAAGGAGCGCATGTTGTCCCGTCCAGAGAAACTTTTCTGCTGACCGGTAACTTTTAACAACAACTCAGTTTAAGCGCAGAGGAAGACCGCCGGTAAACGGGAAGATGACGTGTTCTGGTTCAGTTGGACGACAACGGGGAAAGGGGGTGTCGCTTTCCGAGAGGCAGGCCAGATATGACGGCTGACATTCTAACGGGGGTCGGTACACGGATCATATGGCAGCCTGGTGACTAAATACTTTCTTCGGTAGTTGGTTTGTCTTTATTGAACAGCTTATACTATTAGCGAAAGTTTTATCCAAAATGTATTTATTATTTATTTATTTATTTATATTTATACATCTTTATAAAAATATGACCTTACAAATGTATTTTTTGCATGCAACGTAAATTGCAATTGCACGAGAAAACCACTAGAGGGCAGAATGCCACAACTGTTGAATTCCCGTTTTAATATACACTGCTCAAAAAAATAAAGGGAACCCTCAAATAACACATCCTAGATCTGAATGAATAAAATATTCTCATTGAATACTTGTTTCTGTACAAAGTTGAATGTGCTGACAACAAAATCATCAATGGAAATCAAATTTATTAACCAACCTGGATTTGAAGTCAAACACAAAATTAAAGTGGAAAAACACACAACAGGCTGATCCAACTTTGATATAATGTCCTTAAAACAATTCAAAATGAGGCTCAGTATTGTGTGTGACCTCCACATGCCTGTATGACCTCCCTACAACGCCTGGGCATGCTATGAGACGCCGGATGGTCTCCTGAGGGATCTTCTCCCAGACCTGGACTAAAGCATCCGCCAACTTCTGGACAGTCTGTGGTGCAACGTGACGTTGGTGGATGGAGCGAGACATGATGTCCCAGATGTGCTCAATCGGATTCAGGTCTGGGAACGGGCGGGGCCAGTCCATAGCTTCAATGTCTTCATCTTGCAGGAACTGCTGACACATTCCAGCCACATGAGGTCTAGCATTGTCCTGCATTAGGAGGAACCCAGGGCCAACCGCACCAGCATATGGTCTCACAAGGGGTCTGAGGATCTCATCTCGGTACCTAATGGCAGTCAGGCCACCTCTGGCGAGCACATGGAGGGCCATGCGACCCTCCAAACAAATGCCACCCCACACCATTACTGACCCACTGCCAAACCGGTCATGCTGAAGGATGTTGCAGGCAGCAGATGGCTCTCCACGGTGTCTCCAGACTCTGTCACGTCTGTCACAGCTGGTCAGTGTGAACCTGCTTTCATCTGTGAAGAGCACAGGGCGCCAGTGGCGAATTTGCCAATGCTGGTGTTCTCTGGCAAATGCCAAGCGTCCTGCACGGAGTTGGGGTGTGAGCACAACCCCCATTTGTGGACGTCGGGCCCTAATACCATCCTCATGGAGTCGGTTTCTAACCGTTTGTGCAGACACATGCACATTTGTGGCCTGCTGGAGGTCATTTTGCAGGGCTCTAGCAGTGCTCCTCCTGTTCCTCCTTGCACAAAGGCGGAGGTAGCAGTCCTGCTGCTGGGTTGTTGCCTTCCTACGGCCTCCTCCACGTCTCCTGGTGTACTGGCCTGTCTCCTGGTAGCACCTCCAGGCTCTGGACACTACGCTGACAGACACAGCAAACCTTCTTGCCACAGCTCGCATTGATGTACCATCCTGGATGAGCTGCACTACCTGAGCCACTTGTGTGGGTTGTAGAGTCCGTCTCATGCTGGTGTGAAAGCACCACCAACATTCAAAAGTGACCAAAACTTCAGCCAGAAATCATAGGTACTGAGAAGTGGTCTGTGGTCCCCACCTGCAGAACCACTCCTTTATTGAGTGTGACTTGCTAATCGCCAAAGATTTCCCCCTGATGTCTATTCCATTTGCACGACAGCATGTGAAATTGATTGTCAATCAGTGTTGCTTCCTAAGTGGACAGTTTGATTTCACAGAAGTTTGATTTACTTGGAGTTATATTGAGTTGTTTAAGTGTTCCCTTTTTTTTTTTTTTGTAATGTGTGTGCGTATATAACATATATATATATATATATATTATAATATATATATAATATATAATAAAATATATATATATAATATATAAATATATATATATACAGACAGTCAGTGTAACTGTGTAATTTGCTATAGGATTAATATATTATTGACACAGTAATTTAGTTTTCAAAGGAAAATATTTAGTTGTTGCTCAGTAACATTTATGCACATACAGTGTTGTGAAAAAGTATTTGCCCAGGTTTGTTGTGTTTTTCATTTTTTTCTTTCTTATAGTCATACATTTTCCTTCAGGACTTTGTGTTTGAGAAGAGAATCTTGCTTCAGTCTATCCAAGTCGCCTATGTCCTGGATCGGCAGAGCTTCCTAGACCATCCACACTAACAGTACATTTAAGGTTCTCCATCTGTAATGTTGTGTTAGTCTTACACCAGATTTATTAAACTTTTTTTTCTTGTGTCCACAGAATACTTTCCCATAAGTCTTGGGAATCATCGAGTTTTGTCTTGGTACATGTGAAATGGACCTTTATGTTTTTTATGGTCAGCAGTTGTTTTGGCCATAAACTGTCCTATTGATGCCATTTTTGTCCAGTCTCCTTATTATTGTTGAATCTTGAACACTGACCTTAACTGAGGCAAGTGACACCTGCAGTTGTTTAAATAATATTCTTTTGTGACCTCCTGGTTGAGTCGTTGATTCGCTTTTGAAGTAATTTTGGTCAACCTACGCCTCCTGGGAACGTTCATGACTGTTCCTTATTTCCTCCGTTTGTGTATAATAGCGCTCAGTGTTGTTCACTGGCATCCGAAAAACCGTAAAAAAAGGCATTTGAAGATGTTTGAGCATAATTCATGTTGTCAGGCAGGTTCTGCTGAACTGATTCCTGGATGCTACAGCTTTGTATTAATCAGAGCTGGGTGTGGCTTGTGAAATTCAACTCAGCTCTTAAAAAAATTTAAATGGTACAAGGGGGGTGATTACTTTTTTATTTTGGGCCAGGTTAGTTCCCCTCAATACGTGATGTGTCTTTTGTATTTGTTCAGGTTGTCTTTGTCTGAATTTAAAACGTGTTTGATACATTTCCCCTTTGTGCATATGTAGTGTAACCCAAACATTACGATGATAAGTGAATGATCAAAATTTTATTCATGTGCCACCTTTCATACATACAGTTATAGCTCAAAGTGCTTTACATGACACATCAGTTAATATGTTCAAGTTACAATAAATAGGAACAATATGGAAGCGTTGTGTAATGAAACCATTAAAAACAGAAGCAGTGATAAAATTACAAGAATACATGATTACAACGGTGATTAATTTAAAAGATAAAGATACTAAATTATTTATAAAATGTGTCTTCTTAAGTCTTTCTTTGAAACCATTTAGTGAGCTGGATTCTCTAATATTGGTAGGTGTTACATTGTGTGTATAATTTGGCTGTGCAATGTTTAATATATTTCTTTGTTATTTTTGAGACAATTTAAAATTCAGATAATCCAGACTTAAGAGTGATTTAGGGTTTACTTTTAAACAAAACGAAAAACACAAAAAATCAAATCATTCTTTCTGGAGCATTTGACAGCTCCTGTCCTCTATTTCTCTTTTATGAATCAGAAGCAGGCGGTTTTTATTTCAAATAGGTTTTTAAGAAGCACAATGTGATTTGGTTGGGAGCATGTCATATGACAATGTTTGCATACTTTATCAGTTAGAGCTGTGATAAATTAAGCTTAAAAGGAAACATGTACATCTTTTTCAGATATAATCTGAGCCTCAACAAATGTTTGCTTTCACAGTGCTTCTGCTGAAAATTAGGTGCAAAAATGTTAAGATAAATGTTTTCTTTCCTCTCTTTTTTCCATTTTCTTATGCTCCTGCAACAAAAAGAAAATAATAAAGAATTATAAACAGAACAAACACATCTCAGCAAAAGCATAACACATTTAAAAACACACATAAATATCAAGGAATGGATCGTGCACTGAACTACAGATTGCATTTAAAGTTAGAAATTACAACCATTATTGAATTGTCTGATTCAGTAAATAATCTAAAGGCAAGAAACACATCCAATATTGTCGCATCCAGTAATCTCTGTCTGTGTGGTAATACACTTTGAATACACTGTTGTGAAAAAGGATTTGTCTCATTGCAGAATTCAGTTCTAGTTTTTGTCACAAGTACATGAAGTAGGCTAAATGACAGACAGACAGACAGACAGACAGACATATTTATTGTCCCATAAAGGGAAATTTGTTTCCACAGGCTGACATGTCACGTTGGAAATCCACACCATACGTATAAACATTCAACACAATTAACAATCAGAGGACAAGTGCACAAAAAACAGCAAAATAAATCAATGAGGCAGCTTGTTTAAAACAGCAACAGCTGAAGGAACATAACTCCTTTTAAAACAGGCTCTTCTATATCTAAGTGTCTGATATCTGTGTCCAGATGGCAGGAGCTGAAAGAGGATATGGATCGGGTGCTCAGTGTGAGAAACTGTTGATTTTGATCTCAAAAGGAACACATCATGCCTTAAGCTATAGAAATTCAAGAACAGATGGGAAACAGTTCATAAAAAGAAAGATTTATACACTTATTTTCAAGGCCTTTGGAACCCAGCAAACCACAGTGAGAGCCATTATCCACAAATGGGGAAACCATAGAACAGTGGATCTACCAAAATTACAACCCCAGTTCCAATGAAGTTGGGACATTGTGCAAAACGTAAATAAAAACAGAATACTATGATTTGCAAATCGAGTCCAACCTATATGCAATTGAATACACTACAAATACAAGATATGTAACGTTCAAACTGATAGACTTTGTTGTTTTTTGACAACTAATTTTACATGCTGTTGTTCACTCATTTTGAATTTGATGCTTGCAACATGTTCTAAAAAAAGCTGGGACACGGGCAACAAAGGACTGGGAAAGTTTAGGAATGCTCAAAAAACACCTGATTGGCTCATTCCACAGGTGAACAGCTTACCTGGAAACAGGTGAGTGCCATTATTGGGTATACAAGGAGCATCCCTGAAAGGCTCGTTGTTCACAAGCAAGGATTGCACGAGGTTCACCATTTTGTCAACAACTGCGTGAGCAAATAATCCAATAGTTTAAGAACAACGTTTCACAAACATCCAATGGCAAGGAATTTATGGATTTCATCATCTACAGTCCATAATATCATCTAAAGATTCAGAAAAATTCAGAGAAATTTCTGTGCGTAAGCAACAAGGTTGAAAACCAATATTCAATGCCCGTGACCCTCGACCCCTCAGGAGCTCCATTAAAAACCGGCATCATTCTGTAACGGATATCACCACGTGGGCTCAGGAGCACTTGAGAATACCAGTTTTAGTTAACACAGTTTGTCACTACATCTAAAATTACAAGATGAAACTCTACAATGCAAAGTGAAAGCCATATATCCACAATACCCAGAAACGCCCGAGCTCATCTTAGATGGACTGATGCAGAGTGGAAAAGTGTGCTGTGGTCTGACAAGTCCACATTTCTGGAAATCGTGGACGTTATGTCCCCAGGGCCAAAGAGGAAAAGGACCATCAGGGCAAAGTTCAAAAGCCAGCATCTGTGATGGTATGGTGGGTGTGTTGGTGACCATGGCATGGGTAACTTGCACATCTGTGAAGGCACCATTAATGCTGAAAGGTACATACAGATTTTGGAGCAACATATTCTGCCATCCAAGCAACGTCTTTTTCAGGGACGTCCTTGTCTATTTCAGCAAGACCATGTCAAGCCACATTCTGCACGTGTTACAACAGCGTGGCTTCATTGTAAAAAAGTGTGGGAACTAGACTGGAGTCCAGACCTTTCTCCGATTGAAAATGTGTGTTCCTCACATTTAAAATGTGAGAAAATGAATCGCAAAACACAACGGAGACCCTGGTCTGTTGAACAACTGAAGTTGAACATTAAGCAATAGGAAAGAATTCCACCTGCAAAGCTTCAACAATTAGTGTCCTCAGTTCCCAAATGCTTACTGAGTGTTGTTGAAAGGAAAGACAGTAGTAAACAAACCACTATCCCACCTTTTTTGAAACATGTTGGAACCATCAAATTCAAAATGAGTAAATATTTGCAAAAAAAAAACAATAAAGTTTATCAGTTTGAACATTAAATATCTTGTCTTCGTAGTGTATGCAACTGCATATAGGTTGAACAGGATTTGCAAATCATAGGATACTGTTTTTATTTACACTTTACACAGTTCCAACATTATTGCAGTTGGGGTTGTGCTGCAGTCCTATCAACGATTCATACAGGAAGTCACTAAAAAACCCAGAACAACATCTAAAGTACTGCAGGGTTCACTGGCCTCTGTTAAAGGTTAGTGTTCATGATTAACTGTAAGAAACAAAGACTGGGCAAAAGTAGCATCCATTTGAGAGTTCTACACCCAAAACCTCTGCTGACCAAAACGAACACAAAGGTCTGAATTACTTTGGCCAAAAAAAAAAAAAAAAAAATTTTCGGTTATCCCCAAGAGTTAACACACCATCATACTGAAAGTCAAGCATGGTGGTGGTATTGTGGTGGTAGCTTCTTCAGGACCTGGACGACTTTCCGTAATTGATGGAATAGTGAACTCTGCTGTGTTAAGCAGCAGGACAATGATCTAAAGCAGAGAAGAGAGTCCATGTCTGACTGGCTCAGAAAAACAAACGAAAAAAAACCAAGCAGAAGGTTTTGGAGTCAATAGGCAACGTCTTGACTTAAATCTTTTATTGATGCTGCATCATAAAATCAAACATACTATTAATAACCGAAAATCATCCAGTATGGCTTAATTAAAACAAATCTGCCACGAAGAGTGGACCTGAAATTCCCTCACAGCGATGAAAAAGACTCATTGCTAGTTTTCGCATGTTCATGGTAGCTGTTGCTGCAGTTATTATATTTTGGCTCTTGTTTTTCACATAGGACCAGAATGGTTTGTATAGCTTTAACCCCTTAATGACTGATATAATCATTTTTAGACAAAGGCAACTCAGGTTGCAACTCAGGTTGCCTTTGAAACATTAACAGTAAATCAAAGAAATCTGAAAGGGAGAAAATCCCTTTTTATGGAGAATGTCTGTAAAATGTTTTCAAACAGAAAATGAAAGTGAAAGAATATGATTATTTTGCACACAGTTAAGGATATGCAAACACTCACAATAAATTCTAAGAGTCATGGAAACTGAGTAAACGGTTCAGGTGGACCTGGTTTGATTTCTCCCAGTTCCCCTCTCAGTTCTGCGAGGGCCACATCCTCTGGAATAACTGAAATATTGAGGTACACAAGTTAGAAGAAACATCTAGAGGAGTTTCAATAAAAAGCCTCAAATTCCATACGATTTATAGAAAGACTTAAACACAACACTGTACCTGGCGAGTCCCCATGAGAACCGGTGGGCATTGACTGAACTCCGGCCACAAGAAGGAAGAGCAGGAACAAAACCTGGGCTTTCATTTTCTCTGAGAGAACACAGACGATCAGTAGGATCCTGTGTGGTGTATTCCTCCTTAACGTGTTACCGTCAAAACCAGAAGATTTAAATGATAACTTACCTCAGGTACAGAGCATGAGCTGTATGGTATCAGCAGGTCTTTACCAGTGAAGTGACTGGCTTTTGGAGCTGTTTTCAGGTCAGGATTGGAGCTTAGACGTACCAGACTAACAGGTATGGAACTGGGTGTGTTTCTAAAGAGTTTTAGGAATGTGCCCCAGTCAGTTTCCAAATTTGTCACTGAAAAAATTAAATAACTCTTTTTTTTTAAAAAACACCAAAGCATAGGAAGCATCTTGCAGCCAATCATATGTAGCTTAGCTGAACGGATTGTGTCACATGCACAGAGCACAGTTTTTAAACACGTTAAGCAAACAACATTACAAATTGTTTCTTCATTGTGCTTTTCAAGAAGCTAGGGCCTCGTTCAAAGTAGATTTGATTTTCTTTAAATATTTTTTAAAAACAGATTTTGAGTACATTAATCTCAGTCTCAACAGCAGGAACAGAAATGCAGGGAAACATGAGAAACTGAAACCTGTAACAGCAGGTGTCAAAAATCCACTTTTGAAATTAAATTAGGTCTAGACATAAATTAAATAATAAACAACAAGTATTTTTTGACTCCATCCACGTAATGGAGGGTATTCTTTACGTGTCGACAGAGACAAAGATTACTGTCATTAATGTTAGGACGGTGGATTGTTTATTGTGGAGGAAGGGGTACATGGTCAACTGTTACAGGGGCACACATAATACGGTGTGCTTGAGGGCACACTAAAATGACAGATGTTTCAGTTTCATTGTCCAACCCCTGTTTGTTCTTGTGTGCTTGGCAAGTACGTACTGGGTAAGTACAGTTAAAAGTACAGTCTTACCGAGTACGCAAGGACGCAGTATTGTAGTTCTACAATCAGAACAGAGCGTACTTGTTGATGTCACCACTTCAATGATTGGTCCTGTTTTACTCGGGAATGTGATTATTTTCAGATTTATAACAGATAGTAAAATTAAGAAAACATTGTTAATCTGACAAATATCAAATATACATAATTAATTACAAATAACTGTCAATACTAAGTTGAAACCTTTAAAAATAATGAGATAAAGTTTTTATCTCTTGATTATAAAAAACTAGCTGAGAAGCCAAATAAAATTAATTGGTATTGTAGGGAAAACTGTGGCCACAGTTTATAAAATACCTACGTTAACTCAAAATGTCAAACATTTCAGGAGAAAAAATAATATATTTTAAATTATATAATATAATATACTAAATATAATATACTAAATGTATACATGTAATGTATACGAATATACTAAATGTACTATTATAATATAATATACTAAATGCTTTATATCTCACTTTCAAACAAATAACAGGTATCAGATGACAGCGTGACATGCTGACGTCAGGCTGCAGTTTAGTGGGGAAATCCCACTCCAATCGCCTGCTGAGTCTGTAGCTACTGCGGCATTTCAGAAACTCCGGAGCACATTTCAAAGTAGGCACTTTCTTGATGAACTGACTGCATAGATCAAGTTTTGAGGTCTACTTTCTCACCTAAAAACATCTTAAAACTACATTTTGTGACAAATTATTAGTGGTATAAAACCTTTACATTTCTGCACTGCCTTCTCTATTTACCACAATGGGGGTAGTTTGAAGAGAAAAAAATGTGAGAGAGAGAGAAAAAGAAAAAGAAAAAAAACGGCTTTCCAATTAGGAGCCGGCTTCTTCCCCCGTTTGGTAAGCAGATTTGCGCATGTTGTTGAGATTCAATGAACATACCACCAACTAGTGGCATGGTGGAAGTCTACTTAAGTCTACTCTTGCAGTGTGAACAGAGATTGTAATTCAAACATTGTCATGTAGATCTGTAACAGAAATGGATTAAAAAAAATCCTGTTTTCAATTGATCGTTGTCGTGTAAACAGGGCCTTATTGATGAAAGGCTGAGATGCAGCTGCTTAGCTGTGGAGACCCATTCTATGAGGCAGGATTTTTTAATGAATCTAAAGGCTGTATCAGGTTTGGGGGTTAAAGAAGCTGACTCTACAGAAAGTTGGCACTGTGCACCTCAGCTTCCACAGGCCTTGCTTTGGGATTTTACGTGGTCTACCATGTTATGGCTGAGCTGCTGTCACACCCGATAGGTGGGATCCTATCACAGCACCATGCTGGAATTCAGTGAGCTCCTGAGAGCAACCTATTCTTTCACAAATGTTTGTAGAAGCAGTCTGTAAGCCAAGATGCCGGATTTTATACCCCTGTATCCATTGAGGGGATTGGAAGGGATTTGAACACCTAAATTATTTGGTGGGTCACGCTATACTTTTGGGAATTTCGAGTATGTAGATGGCATTAGCTTGGAAAAAGGGGTGTTGAATATTTAAAAGCTCTGCAACAATAATTCTATTGGCTATAAAGCCAATTCACTTGTCTTTCAGAGCTTT